>ML321614.1:684-37660 GCA_005239505.1 Nicotiana paniculata | reverse complement strand
ATCCTATATTACTTGTCGACCACGTACACTTGCGTGTGCATTGGGAAATCAACCAACATATATAGATGTCACGTATACGAATACTTGTATGGCCTTGTCGACCTATGTTTTGAGTATATAAAGGATCACGTTGGCCTTATAGGCTCGTATGTCACAAGTTTGAGTTTCTATATCAGGTTGGGTCATTTTATGTCGGGTATTCCTTCATGTTTACTCTGGTTATCTCATGACGCCCCTTCTGGACCACTTACCTATGATGATGTGATAAGAAACATATGTTATGTTGGTACTTGGTTGAGTAAGGTATCGGGTGCCCATCGCGGCCTATCAGTTTGGGTTGTGACAAAAGTGGTATCAGAGCAGTTATGTCCTAGGGAGTCTACAAGTCGTATCTAGTAGAGTCTTGTTTATGAGTGTGTTGTGCACCACACTTATAAGAAGGAGGCTACATGCATTTAGGACTGTCACTCTTTCTTCTTACTCTAGATCATGTGGTAGAGCTCCCTTATAAGAATTCAATCTCCTAACTTCTATTTTATTTGTAATAAGACGATACCTACATCTAGAAAGACAATTGGTAAGAGATTGAATGTGGCTATGGAAGAGTTGAGTCAGAGGAACTCGATTTTTCATGATGCTTATGATGAGTAAATGTAAGGTCTTTAGTAAATCATGTGTGTACTAAGACGTGTAAGCCTCTTGATAAGGAGTCTTAAGGTAAGAATATCTATCCACCCCTATGGTGAAAGGCAATGCGAGATTCAGAAGATAGATACAAGTTTCAACAAGTAGAAGAAGCAAGATGAAGAAGGGTACAAGGCGCCCAGTTAATGAAGATTAACAGTATTTACAATTCAAACAGAGAAATATAAGCATTTTGAGTTACCTTCAATTGTAACAGAGGTATGTACAATTAATCACACCCGTCTCAGTTATGCTCCATGGGATCCAACAGATATAGTTTAAGAGAAGGACAGGATGTAAGGATCCAGCTGGGGCTAAAGTAACCCAAAATGTTGGATGGATTGTTAGCATTAGCTGACATTTTCGAAGGATATTACAAATGTGGTAATAATTCTCCTAGTGAGACACCTAGATGGTGCACTCTAAAATAGTACAACTAGTTATGAGTACTAAAAAGATAGGCACTGGAAGCCTTGAAGGGATAAATATTACCTTAGTGTGACTCCAGTCCCTAGTAGAGAAAGAACGTTAGGCAATTCGAAGAGCATGGATGGAGCAAGGGGAGCTAAAAGCAAAAGAATATCTTGTTTGAATTTTCAGAATAAAGTGATAGACATAGATGTTAGCGGGAAATAATAAGAGAGTTAATGAAGCATTATGATAAGATGTGATACATGGATGACAACGGTAGATCAAAAAGATGACAATATTACATAGTCAATAGGCAAGTGAAGAAAAATATGAGAGGTGGCAGGATTTGAGGCAACAAAAGAATATAGGTCATAAAGTCATATCCTCATTTCGAGAAATAAGTTCGTGACTCTAACGTGATTACCAGAAGGAAAAGTTAGACCTCAGAATAATAGAAATCAGTGTGGACTGGTGAACAAGATAAACTAAACATGAATTAGGGACTGAGTGATTTGATAATAGTCGGCATCATGAGAATTTCATATTGCGTTCCGGCGATAATAGAATGGACGACAGAAGAATTAAAGGTCATTCAGGAAGACGCTTCCCTAAAGAAAGCAATGTGAGCAAAGTTAAGCTTAAGGAACTGTAGGTTCCAGTTACACTAGGTGTCTCCCTCGTGAGTAAGGAATTTTGTTATCCTTGATATAGAAGAATTATTGCGAGGCGAGTAAGGGTCATCGATGATGTGAAAAGACGCCAAAGATGAAGAGGTACAACATATATATGTAGATCATCGTAGAACTAAATCTTAGTACTCCCCTAAAGGGGATAATATGGAGTGATGTGACATTAAGTCAGAATTAAGTGGTTCTAGTAACTATGGAATGGTAAAGCAAGAATGCGATAAAAATGAGAAGGGATGAAATTGCACTTATTCAAATCCTACATATATGCTATGATTCCAGAACATTATGCAAACACGAGTCAAGGAGGGGAAGTAAGGATTCCTGCCCGAGATGTTATTGATTAGATAGGGAGCTAGTGCAGCACGTAAGTTAAGACAAAGGAAATAACCCAAGAAAGATTACGCGGAATATTGATATGAGAATGGGCCAACAAATAGTTAGTAATTGATTCATGAAGATCCTATTTATGGCTAGACAAGAGGATATAGACAAATCAACAGATCGTGCAAGATAAACATAATGAACCCCAACATGGGGAATTCAGACTTGCAGATATGACATCGTGACACTTGAGAAATATTCAGATAGGAGTTGGGGTAGTTAAAGGTACCATATGAGTGTTACGGAGATAAAAGAGAGTTCTACTGGGAAGAAAATCAAAATACCATCTCAGAAGAAACCCTACAAGTACAAGCGCGTGGAGGTAAGTAATTATGGATGATTATAGGCGAGGAAGGACATCAAAAATTCCGTCGAGTATACGATGTAATAAGCTCGCAGCTTTACAAGAGTCATAGGGTCCTCCCTAAATACTACAATGAAAGACTAGCTGAGGAAATAAGGAAGAAGGCTTCAACCTAAACATAGTAACTTAAAGAAGAAATGGTCTTGTAATAACAGTCTCACTACAACATTGTATGCACTCCATAAGAAAGTGGTCCAGCACTTATTGTGGCTAATGAGCGGGAAGTGAAACCAAAAGTAATGGTCAAATCATATGAGTTGCACACAAAAAAATTCTGACATGTGTGGGGACTAAGATAAGTTATGTATGCACGCAATAAGGGGCCAGAAAGACCAGGAAAAGTAATTACTACGTTTAAAGAAAGCTGAGATGGAACGAAAGGAATTATTCGATCAATGATCCAGAGTTAGTTACGTTATGAACGCACTTAAGATTTTGGAGTATTATCCATGCAGCATATATATTGACAATCATACAGCCGTAGAAGACTCTGGTATAAGTTAAAAGAAAGAATTGAGTCCAGGTCATAGACAAAGGATCGAATGGTTAGAAGATTGTGTCCTGGATATTCCATAGCGTCCATGAAAGGGTAAAGTAATGACTAATACCAGGAGCCGCAGATCGGAAGATAGTTTAAGCCTACATAAAGGTTGATCAGAAGGAAGAGGAAACTAAAGAGTTACATCAACCAAGTAAATCAGAAGTCTGATTATTGGACCTAGAAAATTATAGAAATTGTGATTGAGAACATTGCAGGATCACTCTTAATATCATAGGTACAAGAGAGATAGTACAATAACCATATTTTATAACGGCTCTACAATAAAGCAGTTAGAAAAGTACCAGCCTCATAAGATTCCAGTATGAAGCTCCCACCGGATTGTATATGCACCAAGGTGCACGTATTATAATAGAGCTTCAAGTTGTGGATGTGAATTATACCTATGTGGAAGGGAGGTCATGAAAGAGATAGAAGATGTGATGCAAGATTTTAAGGTAAGTAAGGTAAAGGTGAACAATGTATGAGATTCTCAAAATCAGAAGGTTATGAATAGTCCATACTGCGGATAGAAGGCTAGAAGCGCAGGGATTCAGTATCCAGGAATGATAGTAGCATCGTCAACGACATATTTTCCAGCCTATGGTTTCTAGGTATCGAGAGGCCTAGTCAAGAGAGTAAAGAAGAGTTAGAGACGATATGATATCTCGCTTGATGTTCCAGAATAACATACGGAAATCTATGGGGGAAGCAAGTTGAAGGAAGGTTGCAAGTAGTATAAATAGATATGTGTAGGTCGTAAGCTAAAGTATGGTAGATCGACAAGGTTTTAGGAAGACAGGAGTAAGGATAAGAAAAGGCAAGTGAGAAGATGACGAAAATGGATAAGTCCTCGGGATTAAGCCCGTGAAAACAAGAGAGCTAAGGGTTTCTCTAAGTTATAGAAGGTTCAGTATAGCCTGAATGAACTCAAAGTATTCTAAAACTAATAGCATTTGAAAGAGATGGAATGTTGCCCTAGTAGTAGAATGAGGGTGTAATTGTGATAGATAAAGGATGACGTTTGGGCCTTCAATTGAGTAATGATTTCATGAACTGTACGGGATTAAAATACCTACATGAGGAAAATCACATTGGGATGCTATGAACTATGGTTATGAAATTATAGTATCGCCCCTAGGTGGATCAGTCTAATCACTTCAAATGTTCCCCGATGAGACGTGAGCCTTAGCAACAGTGTTACATAGAAGGTCAATTACCAGTGGTAAATTATAGATTAACATTAAGGTGAATAAAAAAATAGATAGATAAAAGTTCAACATAATGAGATGAGATCATGTTGTCATTCTTAAGATGAACAGTAATGAGGAAGCATTAAAAGACTTAAATTTGTATATATGGGAAAAGCAACGAGAGAGTTTGGTAGCAGACCTCAGTAACAATAAATCGAAGTAAGAATTATGGTATAGTATGACCTGGCTAGATGCAGTAAAGCCATGCAGATAGATAACCAGTTCTATGAAATAAGATATAGAAATATTCGTAAGTTCGACATAGATGCCCAGAGGGACATCTTTGTCAAGCTCTGAATATGTTTACAAAGTGAGGCCTAGAGATTGGCTAAAAACTAGAGGAAAAAAAGAGGGAGGAATCGCATAGGCGCACTTGCGAGGTCAGAGTCGTACAAGCTACATAATAAAAGGTAACAAAAGTTACGAGATTGGAAGAATTCCGACCATAGGCCGTGGTGTGAGAAAGAGGCCTAAAGGGGGGAATGCTCTGGCCTTTGGATTTATTCACAGAACAGTTGCCTAGATGACAAAGAGAGTACTAAAGTATTCGCAAGAGCTATGGGTTATGAGAATGATAAGTGCATCAGTCAACATTCGAGGACGAATGTTCCAAAGGGAGGAATGATGTTACACCCCATATTTTCGTACATAAAAGTATTCATAAGTAAATTGATGAAATCTCAAAAATGAGATATTACATCCCGCATTTTCGTACTTAAAGTTTTGTCGTAAGTTAATCGACGTAAGTTCGGGAATGAGATTATTATGGTTTATAAGTATTATGCTATTTCAAACAAGTGATAAGTAAATTCGTGAAGGTGAGAGGGTAAGCAAATCGAAGAAGATGAGTTTCGTCGAAGTTTTTCATTTTGAGATAAAATACAATCCAATCTATAATGCCCTGTATCTATGGACTAGTGCCATACAATGTACCATATGACCATGATAGTAAGGTGTATAAAGTGTGATAAAAGTTAGTAGTATTTTAAGTAATTTGAAATAATTTTTAATTATGTGAGTAATTGGTTAATTATTGTATTAGTGGGAGATTAACAATGTAATTAAAATTTATGGATAAGTTTAATAAAGTCCTTATCCCCAACGTGGAAACCCAAATAAGTGACTCTTAAGTCACAATTCAAGGTGGCAAAAATTGGTGAGTTTAGTGGCTTTGTCATCTTGAAAAGTGAGGCCCACAACCTACTATTTAAAGAAACTTCTTATCTCATTAGATTGGATGTTAGGCTTGCTAATTAAGGATGGACAACTTCACCAAGAAAATTTCATCCAAGATCATATAAGATAATAATGTAAGATACTTCAATTCATACGAGACTTCTTAGAAGATTAGCAACGGGATTTTGCGATTCTAAGGGAGTACGATGCAATCTTTCTCAAGAATATCATAGGAATTTTTCCCTATTTCGATCCTCCGTTACGTGTTTTTCACAAAAGACGTGTGTTAGAGGAATTGTCAAGAGAATCGGTCCCAGTATGTTAAGGCTATCCCTTCTTTCTTTTGGCATGATCCTTATGACACAAACGAAACGAGCAAATGTCCAAATTTCATAAATGATTCTATTCATAGAAATACTAGAGATGCATATGTTCTTTATTCCCCATGTGTCCTATTGTTCTATCATCTGTTCATGAGTTTCAGAAAATACGTAAGTTGATAAAGTTTATTTCATGATATTAATCAAAGGCATAATGGTCTTATGACGTTTCGAGAAGTTTTATTACGTACTTCTCATGCATTGCATTCATTTACATGTACATTGACTCATGACCATATGGCGTTATATACGCGTATATATATATATATATATATATATATATATATATATATATATATATATATATATATATATATATATATATAACGACGTTATATACGCACCACCACCTGATCAACTAGTATACATTGATGATTTTGCCCACAATGACCGAGATGATATGATGGGATGACCTCAGAGGCTTAATGATGTTATGCATGCATATACTTATGCACGATATGACATTTATATGCATATGCATGGAATTATAAATATTAATGATTCACAAAGTTATTCAGACTTACATGTTGAGTCTTTACTCCATGTATCTCTCATGTCTATTACTTACTGATTTTCATTCCTTACATACTCGGTATATTATTTGTACTGACGTCCCTTTTGCCTGGGGACACTGCATATCATGCATGCAGGTCCCGATAGACAGGTTGAGAGTCCTCCAAGTAGGCTATCAGCTCGGCGGAAGGTGTTGGTGCGCTCTATTTGCTCCGGAGTTGCTTATTGGTCAGTATGATTAGTACATGCATTGATTGGTATGGCGGGGCTCTGTCCCGACCTTTATGATATTATGTACGCGTAGAGTCTTGTAGACAGATGTCATGTAAACGGATACTTGTATGGCCTTGTCGGCCTATGTTTTGAGTATACAAAGGATCATGTTGGCCTTATAGGCCCGTATGTCACAGGTATGAGTTTCTATATCAGGTTGGGTCGTTTTATGTCGGGTATTCCTTCATGTTTAATCTGGTTATCTCATGACGCCCTTTCTGGCCCACTTACCCATGATGATGTAATAAGAAAGATATGTTACGTTGGTACTCGGTTGAGTAAGGTACCGGGTGCCCGTCGCGGCCCATCGGTTTGGGTCGTGACACGAATATGAAAGGCCACGGCCGCCCTAAAATGGCTCGGAGACGTTTGAAGTCCGTACTCAGAAAGTAAGGCCCTTACGTATAATTAAAACCTATTAAAGGTTACCCTCGCCAAAACATCGATGCACATGACCGAAACACTTAAGTGTCTTAAAGGCCTTCAATTCTAAAATTTGAAGCCACGAGAAATTCGGAGTTACCATCGAAACCAGCCCCATTCGGGCTTCCGAAAAATGAATTTCCAGATTATGTCTGATTCCATGATAAGGCGTTAGGGACGATACACAAATAAAAAATTGCAAATAGATGCTGAAAAGTAAAAACACATCGTTTCCAAAGGGAAAATTTTATATATATCTCAAAAAATATTTACAAAGGCACGATAAAACAGTCTCAAAATAAATAAGAAAGAAAATGTAAAAAAGCAAACAAAAAAGATCTAAGGCATCTCCCCTTATCTTCATCGGAGCTGGACTCGACACCGGACCCTTCAAAACCTTCGGGACCTTCGAGCTCATAAAGTTCCTTTGCCTAGGCCTCAAGACTCTTAGCTTTTTCAATCTCGACCGGCAGGTAGAATCCTCGGGCGTGAACCTCTTCGAGGGGATCCCTCCAGGACAACCGCTTTACATACTCGATCTTCGTTCTTAGGCGGGCCTCGGCTACCTCCACATCAGTTTTATACTGGGCTAGCATTTCCTCGACTTCAGAGGAATCAATCGAGGTTGCTTCCAATTTGGAGTTCAGCGTAGTATATTCCCGACCAAGGGCATCCCGTTTTGAGGCTGTTGAATCCAGTTGTGCCCGTAATTCGTCATTTAGCCGAGACCACTTGTTAGCTTTGTTCTTCGCCACCCGGAGCTGGTCATTGACCGATGCTAACTCCTCCTTTGTAGCCTCTTTTTTCCGAAGCTATCAGGTCTATCCTGCTCCTCAGCGCCTCGGTCGTGGCTTGACCTCGTTCATCTCTACACGAAGCTGGTCAATCAAGTTTATCTTCTCTTGGACCTGCTTATGTCGTTAGTCACTACGCATAACCTCTTGTTTTTAACCTAAAAAATTCTCACCTTCTTAACAAGTGTGGCATGCTCCCGTTTCACGGACAAGGCCTCTTTCTCTGCCTTTCCAGCTTGGCTCAGAGAATTGGGAAATCTTTGAGGGCCTCGTCTTTTTGTTCACTGAGAACCCTACATATGTCCTTCTGCTGGACTTTCTCTTTGAGCTCGAACTCGAGCCGGTTGATTTCCATTCGAGATCGAAGGAAGCTTTCATGGTAGAGCACTGAAGCCTGAAAAACTAAATAATAAGATCGTAAGAGCATGCTGAACTTAAGCAAGATTCGCAAAGGGCACAAGGATTAGACAACTTACGTGGTTCAGTTCCTGGTGTGCCTCGTTGAAGAGGCTCGATGTGCCTACTTCATTCATCTTCGGCTGGTCCTCCTCGGTCACCAAGCAACAAAGGTAGTTGGCCACTCCTACCGGAGTGGACAGAACCCGGGCGTCCGCTGGGATAGTAAGCACGACTGCTCTGTTACAGTCGGAATCCACACTCGGAGCAGGGAATTGCCTTACCAGCTTCGGGCTCGAGCCCGACTCGCCTGCTCCAGACGGCAAGTCCTCTTTTGGGATCTCCAGGTAACCAAGCCCGGAGTAATCCTCTAACGTGCTCATGTCCGTGTCGTCGAAAAATATGTTGAGGGCATCATCTATGCCCCGTGCCATCTCATTTGATTTCTCTTTATCAGTTTGAGCCTCGTCGAACATAGACTCTATGTGAGACGGCAACTCCGCGATGTCGATGACACCGGCTACTTCCTTCGAGGCAAGGGCGGTTTCTCGAGAGGCCGTGGCCTCTGATTCTCCTTATGGCTCTCGAGCTAGAGGGGGATCGGTCTCTTGGTCACCTTCTCCAGTTGCCACCTGTTCTCCTTTGTCGATGATCGATCCATGAACGACAAACTCTAGATCATCGTCCTCGGGGTAATCCCTGAGCCAGAAGAAGAAATCACGGTCCGGTACCCTGGCTTTGTTACTCTTTTTATTGCTTTTCCAGAACCCGACAGTTACCTCTTCTTCTTGACCTCGGCATCCAGGGAGACAAAGGATTTCCTCTTTCTCCTCTTTTTCTCCTCCTGTGCAGTTGCTCCGGCCTATCCGAATTGGAGGGTTCAGCAAGCGAGAACAGGGCCTCGTCCTTATCCAATGGCCAAAGCACAGTGGTCTTGGGTAAACCTGTAAAAGGGAAAAAGACTTAGCAGAAATAAAAGTGAAGTATCAAAATAGAATTTTTGGGGATGAGGACTCACCATGGGAACGGGCCTCCCACTTGCCCTTTGGAAGCTTGCGCCATTCGCGCTCAAAATAAGACATTTGTTTGCAGATCCCCTCGATCCACTCCTTGAAGCGGGAAACTACATTGAGAACTTGGGCGACCGCTGCACAACGGTTAGCACATGCAATTAGAAAAAAAGAACAAAGGAAATACCAAGTACTAATGAAGAAGAGAAAACTTACGGCATGAGTTCCACTTTTCAGGGAACGGTAGAATTCGGGGGGAATGAGTCTTCGGTTTTCACCTGAACAAACCTCCCCTGCCAACCTCGATCTCGATCTTTATCGATGCTCGTGGAGATTTGCTTTCTCGACGAACGAGCTTGATCAAACCCCCTCGAAAAATTCGGGAGACAAAGCAGGTGGTTGGTAAACCCAGGTGCTTCGGTGTTGTTGACGAAGTGGCGGAGGAGGACTACGATCCTCCAAAAGGATGGGTAAATCTGCCCAACGCAGACCTCGTACCTTTTGCAGAAGTCGATGATTATAGGGTCCATTAGGGTGAGCATGAAGGGGTAAGTGTAAACACTTAGATACCCCTCCACGTGACTAGTAATGTCCTCGTTGGGCCGGGGGACGACCAATTCCTTGCCCTCCCAGCTGCAGTCCACCCAAACTGTAAGGAGTGTGTCCTCGGTAACAGAGCATATGTACCTCCATACTCCCTCGCCTTGGTCCTGTTGACTCGAGACCTTCTTGACTTTGAAGTCGTTCTCAATGGAGCAACCCCTAGGGATGAAGCTCTTCAAAGGAGGCTCCAGGGCCACCTCAGAAACGGCTACCTCGACATCCGTGGCCGAACTAAAAGTTGAAGGGACGGTCTGTTGAGGCACAGATTTGGAAGTTTTTGCTATAAAATTCTGGAAAATATGAAGGTTTGAAGGTAAGGATGAAGGTTTAAAGATGAGGATGAAGATTTGAAGATAGGGATGAAGGTATGAAGGTCTGACTTGAATATTTAAAGAAAGAGTATGAAGATATGAAGATCTGGGAAACAACGTATGAAGATTTGAAGGGGTTAGATTTAAGTGAAGAATTCGAAGGTAAATCAAGGAGCTCTGGAATCGTAAAGTAAAAAGGTGAAAAAGGGGCCGGAGCTTTTAAAGAGAAAGGGTAATCAATGAGTGACGTTTCGCATTCGAGGACGGTCAGTCAACGGTTGACACGTGTTCGAAGTCAGAACGATGCGATTGATGGGACGTTTCGCTGACCTGTCAACACTCGGTTGTAGCGTACAGAAGAAGGAACTGGGGTTAATCTATCGCTTCCAATCGCTTCGTTAATCTACTACCTGTGTGCGGGTAAAATCGGGGGCAAAGTTTTCCCCGATTCCCCGATAAGGGAACAAATGGGGAAGCACGTAATTATGATTGAGCACCCCCCCCCCCTATATTGAAACCCGAAAGGAATGAACGATGTATCTGAGACCGGACACGGGGAAATGATGGACCTGGACCAAGTATAGCTTCTGGACCTCGGGGGACGCAGTGAACGGTTATGTGTGACAAGTAGGGGGCCGTAATATTTTCCCTCAACCGGATATTACGGTAGGAATCCCGTTCAGTATCAACTGTAGATCAACATTTACCGGAAAAATAAGATTTTTACCTTATTTAAACTTTTACTAGGACTGAAATTACCCTACAATATAAAGGGGGAGATTTTCTCCATTCTGACACATTGTAACACGCAAATCAAAACAATAAAAATTTACTTTGATCTTCTAGTTATTGTTCAAAGGCGTTGATCTTTTCTTCACTCGCGACCGAGGGTCCAATCAAGGACGAATTTCATTGTTCAATCTAGGATCAGGCTTGATCACTACATTGCGATTGGTTTGGTCATTTATTTTGTCTCTAACTCATTTACCTGTTGTTCTTTAATTATTCGTATTGAATTAAACCACGTATCCTTTAAACCACGTACAAATTTAATTTTTTACTCAATTTTGGGGTAAACAATAGTAAAGGTAAACAAGTTTTAACATCTACTTTAAAAAAATTATTTGACTCTTAAAAAATAATTTTGGACAGAGTATGTACTCCATGTCTCATGAAACACTCATCTGAAAGACAAGCGTACAACTCAAACTTTCTTTCCTGTTATAAAAAGGCCCTATTTTGATTGGTATAAAGAACCACGCGATGTAGATAACAAGTCGAGTTTGAAAAGCATCACTCAATTGTTGCATCAGATAATTCAATAAATTTAAATAACGACGTGAAAGAAAACAGAATCAATTCAAGGACCCGTGAAAATGGCAGCCCATCCCCAAGCCACGCATTTGCGCATAATCAATCACAGGAGACAGACTGGCCATAAAAATGAATGACAAGAATACCCAGAGAAGTACTTCAAACATGAAAATGAACTTCAAAAATTGAAGCCAGCCAGTTGATAAAATTTATGTCATTGTCAAAAATTGGCAATCACGACCCATAAGCACGATCAATTGCCATGTACATGAAATCTAGGTACCCTATGGTAAAATAGGAACAAGGTAAGACAGCTCTTACTATTGCTTTTCCTCCTTTTGAAGACGATATAATTTACAAGATACAAAGTTAAACTCACCTGAAAAGACTTGAAAGTGTTCTTTTACCTGCTTTTGGTTTACTATTCTTATCCGAAGCCAAATTACGCCCCAGCGAATTCTGTTTTCTGCTATCTAACGACTCGTTCCTTTCGTCCTTCTGTTCTTGTGAGGAATCACTTTTCTCTTTGGAATTGTGCTGCTTGCTAGTCTCACCATTGTCAACATCGAATAAAAGCTTTGGATGGTTTACAGCAGTCCGCTGATATCTATTGTCTCCCTTTTGCTTTTTCTCGTGACGCGGCACTTGATGTTTCACCCCTTCAAGAACCATTTTTATTTCATCCTGAGGCAACTCACCATGCTCACCCTTAGCTTTCTTCTGATTTGTAGCATCCCCATTATCTAGCTTCTGATTAAGAGATTCGTTATATTCAATCAAATCCAGCTTCTCAACAGCCTTGTCCTTGGATTGCTGGGCAATAACCGGCTTTTGCTTCTTAGTTACTACCTCCTCTAAAGCAAAGCTCCCCTTTTGAATCAACTTTCGCTTCTCAGCTCTATTGTGTTTAATTTCATAATTTGCAGTGGGCTGATTATCATCTTCACACTGGAACTTCCGCTTCTTTAACTCCACGTTCCCACCAATATTCTCCCCTGTATCATCTACACTCGATTGAGCATCAACTTTAACCAGCGTATGTTTCTCGTTTTTAATCACTTCACCACCTGGAATGACCCCAGGAGCTACACTATCAAGGATGACTTGGCCGATAACAAACCTTGTCTCACGCATTTGTCCTTTCCCAAGCAGAGTATAATCTATTTCAGAACTATTCCTCCTGGTTTTAAGAGATGTAACATCTTCCACAAGAATGTCAAAAATTACTTCAACGCTCTTGCCCATTTTCTTCGATACGAAGACCTGAATAAAAAATATCTCATTAAATAGTCAAACAATCTCTACAATAATATTACAGTAATCACCATCACAGGCTTAGTAATCCATAAAACAGTTCTCCAAGAAATTGACAGTTTTCAGATACTGCTTGTTCTTCTCCTACTTTCCTCAGGGCAAGAAGAAAAATCATGAAAAAATAGATATTGTTGGCAGAGGCAGGAGCTTCCGCTAAATTCAATCCTCATCTCTTTAATATAAGAGCTGAAGTGATTTTCAGATGAATATATTGAAGCCTTTTAGCTGTGGAGAGAATGAGCATCAATTTTATTCCAAGTGCAACTAGTCCAAACTTTCTGGAAAAGTTGAATGAAAGCCACCATCTTGTAACTGGCACTCTTCCATGAGGCCTTGAAATATCAGGCCCGCTTAATTGCAGGAAATTCAATTCCTTTACTCCAGAGTCAAAATTTATAGAAAACCGGGGAAATCAGCTCCCCGTGAATGTAAAATACTAGTTTTGCTAAACCAAGAGATGGTCTGATTACTCATCGTCTCCAAATTAATACTACTGCAGAACCTATGCAAGCAGCAGGATTTTTATCATTTATAGCGATGCTTTTCAGTGCAGTGCTATGAAAAGCGAAAAGCACAAAAAAGCTCTAAGGCCCGCTGGGGCTTTAAGCGCAAATAAAGCATGGGCTTCAACGAAGAAAGGCGCAAATGGAGAAAAAACTACAAAATGTTCGTGTAGTCCAAGACTAATAATTATAAGTGTGAATAACAAATATATGAACAAAAAAACTGAAAAAGAATTACAATAAAAGTGAAATATCATTTATTAAGTATCGTCTCTTAAGGACTAAGCTCCTTGGCAAAGAAAAGTATGCCTTAGCGCTTGATGACGAGACTGAAGAGCCTGTTAAGCGAGGCGAAGTGCTCAACACGTTTTGAGCCTCGCTTCAGTGTTTAAGCGCGCCTTTAAATACACTGTTTCAGTGCAACAAACCAGCTTCAAAAAGGTTATAAACTTCAAGCCCTAAAGGCATAAACAAATTAAGTGATTGTATGGAAAATAAGGTAAAATGTTTCAACTTTATTGCTCGGGAAATCATCCAACCAGTCACCTCCAGATTCCGCAATCTGGGATCCTACCATTAAATTATGACCGAGTGCAATATGGATTAGCAAAAAAAATTCACCAAGAAATTAGAATCCTATTAGAGTAAGGCATGCTCTCGAATCAATAGAAGTTCAAGCCATCTGTCCATCATATCTGCTAATAAGTAGAAACTAACAGAGAATGTTCTTCACAAACTCCGAGATTCCTATAACTAGCTAATTCTCCCTGTCCCGTTTTATGTGACATGGTCTACTTTTTAGAGGAAAATAGGTTAGTTTTACGTTTAAAAAGCTCACTTATTCTTATTCAACAAACAAATTGTCAATTTGCGAAATTAGACTTTGATTAAATTAATTTTCCAGTATTATTCAGAAGATGACCAAATCAGTGCCCACTTTCAGAAGAAAAATGGTCAATATGACTCTAAGGTGAAAAAGCTATATCAAATGTACATACTACTTTTTTTTTCACATTAGTCCCGCATTACTCCAAAGCGCGACAAGGGTACAGAAAAAATATATGGGGTGCTCAATAAAATTATATTTAACAAAACAGCTAGGCCAGCTTGGTTTAACAAAGTTGCCTCAAACTAGATCTAGAAACCAAAGTAGGAGTAGTTACCAAACCAGAGCATGGGGAACCTGGGAAATTGGACATTGCTTCCCGGAGGCTATCCTTATCAGTCAAAATATCTAGAGAATTTTGCACTAGCACTGCTAGCTCTGTTACTCTTTCCGCAAGCTCATCATCTGATGTAAAGGAGCCTTGAGAATCTGAAATTTCAGGTGTATAAATAGCTGCTGCATCAGAATGTCTTTTAGCAAATTTAACACCTTCCTTCCAATTTCCATGGTACAACACAGATGCAAAAGTCAGGACGACAAATGCCTGTTGAGGTTTAGTGATTAATGCCAGATGAAATGCCAAAAGTGCAACCCTGCTCACATACATCAATCAAAAAGGAAAATATTGTCAAGAATCCTAGCCACTACAAGCCAATTTCTCCAAACTAGCTCAAGCCTGAGTCATCTAATAGACTTCCAAAAGGTGATACACAATGATCTGAGAGAAACAATAGAAATCCACCAGTTTGATTGCAGAAAGCCAGATTATGATTTATGAGCTGCTATGCTGATAGTGAACACTACCAGAATAACAGCCAAAGATAACGACCATCTCTTTTGGAAGAAAGTGACATGCAGAACTGCGATAACATTAATGACGAAGGTAAAAATCCTTCAGAACTACCAAGAATCCAGTAACCATATTTCTAAAAGTGATGTCAAATAAAATGGAAAACATTCAACTCGTATAAGAGAGCTGCTGCAGTATATGAACTATCGTTGCAGCTTATTGCAACAATCATTGGAGGGGTGATAAAAAAACACCCACCAAAAGAAAAAAGCCAAAAGATATCAGTTAACAAGGTCAAGTCATACACTTTCAATGAATATATGAACTCTCACAAACTATCTACCATCGATGGTGTCTTGAAGCTAATGAACTTACCATAAACTATCATGAGAAGGTCGACCACAGGTGACTAATTGATCCAAACTGGAAAATAGTTTCTGCAAAATGTTCAGACCAATAAATTCAATGTGTGAAACACTACTGAAAACTCAACAAAACATGCATAGGGTGAAATGACGAATATGCCCAGACACAAGTGCGTCCATGCGCTCACATGGGAAAAAAATCTCAGGAGGATGCATGTGAGCAAGCAGTTTAGAGAAAATATGTAGACAGCACTGGAAGGGTTGACATCAATAAGTGAGGAAGCACATAGAAGGAATTATACAATTTTGTAGAGTAAAAAACAACGCAAGATATGAAGATCATACCATCAGCATAGCAGAACTTTCACCCAACTTTTTGTTAGACTGTTGAGTAAGGTGTGCTGCCTGTAAATGACACATTCACTCAAGTATAAGCTACTATCCTGAACCAAAAAGCCACAGAATTCACATCAAACCAAAATGAGATGGAACAATATGACATACATGAAATGGTAGCAGCATGTCAAGGATGTTGTATCTCTGAAGTAAAGAAAGAGAAGGCTCAGCAGCTCCATAAGACATCATATAGTTGACTTCCATCATTAGTCTAGACTGCACAAGAAAAATTAAGGCCATGCACAAAACACTATTAACCATGAAGCAGTTCAGTAGAGAGATACATTTGTGGTTAGGAACCTTTTTTAGCATCAGGGATATCAAGAAATGAGAAGAAGGGATGATAGCATAGAGAAAGCTAACAATGGGAGGAGTAAAAGAACAAATAGAAGTCATGAAATAAGTTAATTCTTGTTTTCGTAGAATTCATTGTTCATACCTTGTCCAATTTCATTATGGACGATGAGAGTTTGTGCATAGCAATTTCAATATCCTTTGAAAAAGACAACTTAAGGCGAGCAGCCAGTCTCAAGCCGCGCAGCATCCTCGCTGAGGAAAAAGAAAATCCAGAATCATTTGCATCAAAATTTAAAAAGAAAGGCATTAGGGTAAAACTCATGTACCCCTTTTATATTTTTCGATTCAACAATCCTCCAACCTCCTCCAACTTTCGGAAACACTTACTCTATCTAGTAAACCACTGAAAACACTTTTTGCATTGGTCTAATATAAAGAATGTTCACTTAAGTACATAAAGAATATTATTTTTTAAGTGATGGATTGAAGAATATCACGTCTTCCATAAAAAAAATTCCCTCAAAAACTTCAACTCTTCATGCTACCTCCAAGTTTGGGCGGAATGCCATGTTCCACCTCCCCCAACACACATGCACACTAGCAATCCACCTGGGGAACATTATCGCCCGCATCTTCAAGCACCGCTCTCCCCCTTCTCACCAGCAAAGTATTGGCCTCTTCCCCTCGCAAGCACCAAAGCCGATCTTCTCTCTGTGAACAACAAGCCCCTTTCCAAATATCCTTGTTTCTCATTCCTCCTGGGGCACCCAAACACCCTACTCTCATTCTCCTTTGACAACACGTTAACCCCCCACTTCAGACCCAATCCCAATAAGAATGACCCCTCCCCTTGTTCTGGAACCCTAACAACAGCCCCAAGAAAGCCCAACTGCATCACCGCACAATCACCTTAAATTCAATCAGAACACATGGCAACAAGCTACGTGGCGTTTAACTTATAGTCTATATAATAGTACTTAAAGTACAATCCCGTGCTAAACATGTAATACTGAATGATCCTTCCATTCACAAACAAGTTATGCAGGAACTATAATATAAAAGATCTGTAACACAATGAATGATAAAACTGTTGAGTTATTAAGGGCATTATCTACTTTTGGTGGGGCATTTCGTTTATTGTATTCTCCTCCAGAGTAGGAGTAAGGTCTGCGTACACACTACCCTACCCAGAATCCCACCTGTGGGATCTCACAGGGCTGTTGTTGTTGTTGTATTTCGTTTATTGTATTAAAAACTGGACATACCATGTACAATCAAAAACATGTATTAGATTAAATCCGAGTAAAGAGGTTGCAAATAAATTTTTTTATAAATCCAATATAATCCGGCTTATATGTCACTTCTTTGTCATCTTGAAGAACTATACCTCAACAACTATAACCCAATCGCAGACTAGTTGAGGCCCGCGGCCTAAACAAAATACAGAAGGATCAACATCAAAGTAGAATACTTGAAATATAGTTCTAATTCTCAAGTCAAGGCAAATCTCTAGAATAGTTGCACCTACCACAATCCTGTTCAAATGACAAGTTTGCTGGTACTAAAGTCCTTAACTGCATAAATATGACAAAAAGACTTCATAAATTCCCAAAACAAAAAAGAAAAAAAAATTGGACCTTTACATATTTGAAGTAGATAATTTCACCTGTAAGGACTTCAAGTCCACCATTGCATCGGCATAATCATAGATTCTATTCACGGATGGATCGAAAAATAAACTGCTTCCAAAAATTTTACAAACACAAAAAAAGAGTTCACTACCACCAAAATAAATTGCTTCCACAATTTTACAAACACACAAAAGAAAAAAGAGTAAAGTAGCACCAACAAATTAAGAGATCCAATCAACCACCAAAAGAATCAAGAAAGTATGTACAAACAAGCCAAAAATTTTTAGACTTTTGAACTGCAGAAAGCATGTATAGACTGTATTCTTCCAAAGTCATCTAATATGTTACGTACATGGTCCATTGATAACTTTGTAAATACAAATTAAATAATAAGCCTGAGGCAAAACTAGTTCCTCCCAGAATACTCGTATTTGAAATTGATGTCACTACTTTATCTACTAATATAGAGGTAAGTAACATGAGAATCCTTTCTTCTATTAAGTGGAGTCATAAAAAAATGATGAAGTCTAACAAGTGGAGTCATGTTAAGACAAAACAGATTGTCTAACTAAGCTATCCAGATTGGTAGAATTCTCTTCCTCAACATTACAAATTGATGTATCACTGACAGTTAAGAGGTAATAATAAATGAGGAGGTCCATAAAGATTTAAGAGAAGGCACTTAGAGGGACCGCACTACAACCATAGAGTTGTCCAGGTAAGAATTGTTTTTGTGAAAGAAGTTAAGCATCCAACCGTGGAATCAGCCACTGATGCTTCCACCAAGGTAGGCTGCCTACATCACACCCCTTGGGGTACGGCCCTTCCCCTAACCCTACATGAACGCGGTATGCTTTGTGCACCGGACTGCCCCTAAGTTGAGCATCCAACCAAAACCTTAAGGCAATGAGTGAAGTAGAAAGGAAAACTGTTTTTCCTGTTGTTTGTCAATGTAAACATATACAAGAAGAATTACTGACAAAAGTTCAAAACCTTTATAAACCTCTTGGAAGTCCCCACAAAGGACAATTATACAACTCAACATCCTCCCGCATGAATAACTTGAATTTGTGGCCAGACATGAACTTTGATGCAAATTTACAAGTGTCAGAATGAGCTTACCAAAGGTTGACTCTAATACCACATGAAACAATTCAGCATTCAACCAAAAACCTTAAGCCAATTAGTGGTCCAATACCTTTATCAACGCCTTCAAAAGGCCTAACAAAACTCATGTGGGACAAGTTTTAACTCAACAACTTTTTGAGCAACTTTCTCCCAATTTGATGTAAAAAACAAAATAGTCATTCTTACCGGTATTGTTAGTAGTATTCTTGTATTTCTTATTTTTAGATCTTTGTTATTACACATAGTGTTTTTGTTTTTTTCTTGCGTTGTTATTGTTGGTTGCTTCCTGTTTAGTGTTTCTTAAGTCGAGGATCTATCGGAAACAGTCTGTCTACCTTCACAAGGTAGGGGTAAGGCATGGGTACACACTACCCTCCCCAAACCCCACTTGTAGGATTACACTAGGTTTGTTGTTGTTGTTGTTGATGTAATAATAAACAAATTGTTTTCCATGCTTTCATGTGATTCTTCTTGCCAATACAAATGTCGTGATTTCCATCCCAAGCTGAATAATGGAAAGCAAGTGGTTATTATGAGTAGGAAAACAATGAAAACTCCAAGAGATCATGGTTAACATGCAAAATTGCAAATAGATTCCCCAATAATGCCGATCCTTAATAGTTCAATAAGAAGAGAGAATTGCGAGAGTTGGACCAGTTCTGAGAACTAAAACAATCCTCCAGCAACTAACTCCATTGCTTTCGGAAAAGAATGGAGCCCTCTTTCTTCCTCGCACCGGTTTTTTTTAAAACCCATTTCTTTTGGCTGTTCAAAAATACATTTACAGAAAATAAAGATTTTTGACGATTTTAATCTATTAACTTTTTTTTACATTGCAACTGTTTCCCAAAACAAAACTCAAAAAGACATTGATTTCCAAATATCAAAACCAAATCAACAACAGACTTGCATTCAGAACAAAGCCGCCTAGTATGTTCAGCCTTTCATCTTTTTTCTATGCACTGATCCAAATGATAAGATCAAACTGACAGAATCAACTGAACCAGTAATCTAGTGTAGATACAAGACCTTTGTGAACAGTTTGTGTAGCTGCACCTATATTTAAACCACTTATTAGGCCAACGATTTCTCAAACTTCTACTTTCCAATTTCCAAGAAAGTGACCAGTAGAAACTTCCAACTTCTTAATTGCAGATCTACACATGGCAATGCTTTTCTATCTCAGCCAAAGCCAATTTTCCATCCAGAAGGATGTTGACAAAATTTGATGATTCATCCATAAATAGATCTTCAATTGAATTATGATGTCATCAAGGACTTGAGACGGGGAATCAAACACGAGGACATTTGTAGTACAACCTCCCAAGCATCCCACAAGGTGGAAAACACAAGGGCATTGTTGCACTACCTTTTCACTTTAATAACTTGTCTCTGTTGCTAAAGATGAAGGTTATGATTCTACAACACATATAGGCGCCATATTGGGTTTAGATAATCACTGAGGACCACAACAGGGAGAAATCAAGTGTGGCATTGCACCACATGGAACCTACCTCTAAGTGATTGCCACCTCTATACCACACTGCATTGCTCCATTTTCTGTCAAGACTTTCGCCCACTAATAGTTCTGCAATTATATCTTTTCCATTATTTTCTGAGTGTAGATCAGCACCAACTAATCAAATAAAATATAAATGTGTGATTAAAACAACAATTAGGCGTTATGAGTTTCATTTTTTCAGCTTTGCTTTGGCTGTCTCCATAGATATTCACTTTCGGTTGGCAGAACTAGGAAGGAGACCAGGCTTTTTGAAACCAAAACAAACTTGGGTCCACCAGCAGAACCAAACAACCTATGAAGTCTTCCGGGGCAATCCTTTCCCCAGGGAATAATTTAAAGGAAATAAAACAAAGAGATACCTGTTAACAGTGAAGTCCCGGTGCATGGAATTCTTCCAGAGAATGAAGTCTTTCTGATGAAATCCCTTTGGCATTTTAGGGATGGAAAGTTCCTCTCTTTTTCCGATTTGATTTGCCACGGTATCAAAACTTGACACCTGAGAGATGGAAACCCAAATTATTCACTAATTAAAGTTCTATAGCATGTGAAAGATGATAGCCAACATATCTAGCCATCTAGGAGAAAAAGATTACAGATCTGTTATCTATCCAATATAAGTTTAAAAGGAGGTCAGACACCAATGGAAGTTCTTCAATAAGTATTCTCCTTTTCTTAACCAGTGCACAATATATTTTGATGAAAACAGTAAACTTATCAATTTGAATTGCAAGACTCAACCACCTCTCACTTCCCGAAGCACTTTAATGATTTTCACTTTACAACCTGTACCTACTTATAAAGAAAAAGATATGTGTACAACTGTG
Organism: Nicotiana paniculata; assembly: GCA_005239505.1. Lineage (NCBI taxonomy): Eukaryota > Viridiplantae > Streptophyta > Magnoliopsida > Solanales > Solanaceae > Nicotiana > Nicotiana paniculata. The sequence goes on along the minus strand of ML321614.1, from coordinate 16,491 downwards.
AAACAGACCATGCCCATGCAAAAAAATAGAAATATAAAATATGCAACAGCTCTATAGCATAAAGCTGCACCAACCTCCACAATAGAACCTTTGACATGTACTCTACATATTGGAAACCGCCGTCCAACAATTTCAGCACGATGAAAATGCCTTCTTATCTGACAAATAGAACCAAGGCATAAATATCACATCACGCTAACGAGTAGTTGAAAGCAAACATGACTGGCTCATAATTAGAATACTGTTTTGAATGTATCTAGGACCTGTGAAAGCCTTGCAGTTGTGATTACATCAAAATCTTTTGGTATTCTATTGAGAATTAGATCTCTGACACATCCACCAACCAAGTATGCTTCAAAACCTGTATATTACAATTTTTTGTCAAATGCTAATCTTCCCAGAGAGAGATGAAAAACTGAAGTATATGTATCATATGTGTGCGTGTGTGTATACATGCAAACTAGGTAGCACCAAGACCAATGCCAAATTTTTGGCTGAAGCCATTGACAACCAAGGAAAATGAAATCAATCTAGTATCTTTGTTTTGGGTAAGTGAAATCAAGCTAGTATCTTATTTTGTGGCTCTTTATCCATGCGAACTACAATTTATTGGGAGCTTATATAGTGGCTATCTTTAACCCAATATCCCGTTGTAATTCTAGAGTTCAAGATTTTGGAATAGGTTTGAAATTTATGATTCATCCCAAGAGGGACAACAGATCTTTTGGGACTTGATCTCAGATATCCACCCCACCTCCCAACTAAATATTTATATGTTTGTGGATGATGGAATTCTTACTGTTATCAATAAAAGCGCCAGGCTTCATATCATGAGTGCGACTCTGCACAACAACAACAAAAAACCCAGTGTAATTCCCAAATAGGGATCTGGGGAGGGTAGTATGTACGCAGCCTTACCCCTACCTTATGCAGGTAGAGAGGTTGTTCCCGGTAGACCCTCGGCTCCAAGCAAGCATGCAAATCACAACAGTATATAGAAGAAATACAGTAGTGTAAAAATCACGAAAGCATTAACAACAATAAGGAAGTAGAGCAATACCAGGTAGTACGAGTGCGACTTTGAGTAGTCACAAAAAAGCTTTTACATAGTAAAATAACTAGTGTTATCAAAATGGACGGGTGTGGTATCGATGAAAATGAATCCTTTAGTTAGTGCTAATGTTTAAAGATGAATAATAGGCTAGTACCTCTTGTTACTTTACTTTTAATTAATTTACCTCACTTTACTTAAAAAGTGAAGAATAATCGACTGGCTAGTATTCGACTTATAAAAAAAATACTAGCTAGTATTTGCACATTAGTACTCTTACCAGATTGTATTATTACTAGAAGATGTACTTCCACTGTCAAGTCAAAGACTCAAAAGAATCATATTAAATGACTTCATTCCTGCCTTCCTGGATTCCAACTCTGAAATTATTTGTAAATCAATGCCTTCGTGAAGAGCTTGGCTGGCTTTGGGAAGCGGTGAGAGTTTAAATTTTCTATCCTTCACACCTCATGTACCCTATTTTTGTTTAAAGGGTCTGGCATAAACTACAACCCTAGACGTAGTAGCTTTTATCTTTACTTACCAGTTTTCGAGAGGTTTAAAATATTCTGGATGAAATTCCAGAACACCAACTTAGGAGTCATGGATGTTATGGAAATAAATTAAGATAGTTGTCCGGCCCACCTTGCCCCAACATCAACTAATCCACCAAGCAATATTCAGATATAAGAGGATAAGTGGTTTCAATTCTTGATCATGCACACCACTCAGTGTCGTAATTGCTTTTATAGGGAGAGTGGAAAAAGAAGGAAATCGTATTTATGCATCTAAAATTCACATTGTTTCGGGCGAGAAGGTAAATTTCTAAATTTGTTATTGACTCTATTTTTATTAGCTTCGAGAATATATTATAACTCCAAATACCACAATAAAGGCAGCGTTTATCCATTCACACAATTTTTATGTTTCATAAGTGAACTGCCATTACCTTTTTCTTTTCCTTTCTTAAGTGAAGTGATAATTTTGAAGTCCTGCAATTCTGTGAATGTAACTGAGAAATCCAGACAAAGAACTAAGCATCATATGAAACAATTTGGTATCACCTTCACTTTGGAGAACCTTCAGCACAATCCATGGAGATGCTGGTATCCTTGAGCTGCTTATCCCAAAGTTCCTTGAGTCAAGCTTCCTCCATTTTGAGAAGTCAATTTCACCTGTATCATCATCATCATCACAAATCATAGTGTTAACTCCTAATTACATAAAATAACTTTCTTCTTACTTTCAAACCGTCATCTCTCCTAGCACAATAAAACAAAAGCACCGTCTCTTATATGTGGTGATCATTAGAACATTAGACTTAACAGGCACATGCTTGCTAACATCAAAGGCGGATCCGGGATTGGAGAGTATGGGTGCACCATCAATTTTAATCTAAATGATATCAAGCCACGTGAACAAAGTAGGAGTTTGCAACCAGTCAGTTTGGTTTACTTGACTTTTATTTGTTGATTAACAAAGAACTTATTGCCGGACAAAAATAAATATTCCATTTTTTATTAAACTCAGGTATATTCGTATATTTAGCAACAAGAGATCCTTACTCGTGAAAGTTTTCATGAAGTTTCTCAACTATAACTGAAAAATAATTCGTAGATCTTCTATATATAATAAATGACATTCTCTGCTAGTTACAATCATGAGGTTATAATGAGATCTGGGAAAATATATGTAGACATTCAGAGCTTACTTTTGGTCATCACATAGATAATCCATAAGCATCAAGGTACCAACATATTGGATCTTCGTGTTTTAATGACTAATTAGTAATTATTTCAATTAAAGTTTAGCAATTCTTCATTTCTTTATAAAAGTAATAAAAATCTCGGTTTTAAGATGTAAGATAAGAAACAACGAAAGCACAAACAATAGAGGACGAGATGAGGAATCTTATAGTTGAAATAAAATCATGGACGAAGATAAAAAAAATTAATGTTGCTATTAACTGGTTTAAAACCCAATCCATAAAGAACCAAAGAGCCTCCCTATCTTGCAACAGACCAGTGCACCAATCACTGGCTTATGCTGATAGGTACCCTCTTAGCCTTGCTAAATATTAACTGGAAAATATGAATTAAATATTAGTGGTCTTAGCCAAGGAGAATGGGTGCACGTGTACCACAAATTACCTAGTGGATCCGCCATTGTAAATGCTAATACTAATTTGTAAGGAATTTACATCAAATTCTTGGTGGGACACATCAACTTAAGAATGATTTGAATAACAACTCATGCAATTAATGATTCATTTTTCCCAGAACAGTCAACATACTCAGCAGGTAATCAGAAATCACATGTTCCGTCCATGCCACAAAAGTAACCAGAGTCATCCTATACAATGACAAATGGTTAACAAGATATAGAAAGCATTGTTTCCTTTCATTGTCAAAAAGTAAGAAGCAGTATTTACCTGTCTCAACCATAGAGCCAGAACCCATATCAGCAGGGTGCTGTCTCCGACGTCTGTCTTTAGAAAACGTGTGCTTATATTTCTGGAACACAGTAAGTTATACAAGAATGTTATAAACTGTTCGACAATTTGCCTGAACGATATAATATAGACTGCAGAAGAACAAGTTAATAAGCTAAGCACCTGAAAGACAAGAAAGGCCTTGAAGCGCGACAGCAAGGAATTGCCTTTGGTTTGTTGGGCTAGCGCGGCCATGAATTTTTATAATTTTAGGAGCATGGTTGCTATTTAAGAGCAGGATCAAGCAACCGCGCTCTTTTGGCTCTTTTAATAGTCGTCAGTCAGATGTCTGGTGCCTAACAACAAAACCAACGTTTGCGGGTTTGTTTTAGGTCAAGGCCGAGTCACCGGTCTTTACGACCTTATACTATTGAAAAAGGTCTAATATTGGCCTTTGTTGTATTGTCAATCCAAATATAACCTAACATCATATTATCGGATCCAAATATATCCTTGCATCATAAAAGTAGTACAAACCTAACTGCCTCTCTATGACCACATTTCATTTCCACCTCACCATTTGATTCCCATTTTCATCCCTTCCCCACAATCTTTCTTTCCCTTTCATTTGAAGAAAAATCACAGATCATAGATATACAAACAAATTATACCAAAAGAAATGCTAACAATAATATAAAACAATGTGAACCCAGAAAATTTTAATTTTCCCATTCACAATTCATACTTATACGAACGAAAATACATTTTGTTTTATATAAAAAAAACTAAGCAAAGGTACAGGCAAACTAGTTTAAGGTTTCAAAATTGACAATGGTGAGAAAGAAAAACAACCCAGACACGAGAGTTAATTTTTTTTTTTCTGTTTCTTTCTCTTCAACCACATTTTTGGGCCATTTTTTCTCTCTTTACAACTTACGTCAATATAAAAATGCTACTTAACTTTCCCTAAATAGATCTTACAAATTTAGCGGCAACACAACGAAATGCAAAACAAAATACAAAATTGTAAGGTCAAGTGAAAGGTGCGTATAATTCCAGGTCGGCCTATGAAGCAATAGGTATTTTGTAAAGCAAGAGGAAGTTGAGGTAGTGAAGTCTTCAAAATAATGATAGAACTTCAAAGTCAGAACTTGGTAGCTGCAAACGAAATGAAATGGTGAGGTAGCAATAAAATGTGTTTATAGGGAGGCAGTTAACAAAGGAAGGGTAGGTTTGTACCACTTTTACAATGTTAAGGATATATTTGGACCGATAGTATGATGTTAGGGATATATTTGAATAGATAGTATAACGAAAGATAATATTGGACCTTTTTCATTAGTATAAGGACATATTTGGCCTTTTCCGTTACGAATTTGGTACTTGTATTTGGGTTTCAAATTTTTTTACAAAACGCTACCAACATTTTCTTCCGATGAGGAGTTGAGCACATGGTTTCTGCGAGTGTGAGTTAACTTATGAATGAATGAAATTCAGGATATGATAAAATGATAAAGATTTTTCAGGTTCACTAAATTGAAAGTCTCGATTTAAAGATTTCGAAATGAAATTTGGAGAATAAAAAAATTAATTTTTGTTTTAGGTTTTGTTTACCTTGAAACTGGTGTTAAAAAATATCTTTGATTTGTGGTTCTAAAAATATGTGATTTATTCTAATACTAGTTGTTAGGTAAGAAAAGGCTAAATGTAAGTAACCGAGAAATGATAAGCAAACCGGTATGGTCACAGGACTAGGGACCTCGAGCTCGGAAGTATCGGGCCTCGAGGGTAACCTCGGCAGTTGTTAATGAGCAATAAGTGAAGAACAATCAAATAAATACAATAAATGAAGAGCAATAAATCTATAGAGTAATTGTTGATCACGTTTAGGTAAGAAAAGCAGAGAATGTTCTATTGTATTCAATATTCATGTGTGTTACAAAATGACAGGGGTTCCCTTTATATAGGAGGGGGGACTCCCAACATAGTACATCTCTAATCATGACAAGGAAATGCTACTGGTACAGTTGTATAATGGCTCAGTACGGATTTGTACTATTCTTGCAGTCCTTGTCAGCTCTAATCACGTGCCCTTGAAAATTTTTTGACTTTCCATGACGGTCATTGATTTTCATACTGTCTCGAGGTATGCTGTGATGAGTCCTCGATATGCTTTCTCGAGGGGAGTACTTCAGAGACGAGCCTCGGGCTATGCTTCGAGCCCCTCGAAACCGGGCTCGGAATGTCATAGAGGCTCTAAAATCGGACTCCCTCGATTTTGGCCGTATACAGATTGTCCCCGCGTTTCTTAGAGTGAAATGATAAGAAACGATTTTGAATTCTTGGCTCTTCGGTATCTACAGCGTGACGTCATCCATATGAGGTCAATAACTGATGTGACATAAAGGTAGCACAGAGTACGGTTCTCGAAAAGCCCCCGAACCGCTATTTGCCGCCCTTTCAACTCTTCCAACACGCTTAGAAAACCTCTATAAATACCCCAACCCTTCTCTTTTCAAATTTTTACGCTTTGCAAAATCTTCAAATCACCATTTAACAGCTTCTACTTTCATCCCTTCTCCGCGTTCATCTCTTCGCCAGTTTTCTTCTTCTTATTCTGAAATTTTAACATAGTCATGGCCAAAACTTCTAAGACGGTCCCTCAAAAAGAGAAAGCCCCTTCTGCTTCACGCTCGTCTAAGAGCAAAAAAGCAGTACATCCTCGCGTTGAGGAGTGTATCCCCGGGCCCTGCGACACATCATCCGACTTTAAGGTTGAAAAACCTTCTTCTATAGCGGGCCGATGCGAGCCCATGTGTCGATATATAAGTCTGGTGACCGATGTTAAAGAGTGAAGGTCGATTACCGTTGGGAGGAGGCGGTGCAAGTGGAAATCCCTTCATATGAAGAAGATATAACCGCTTTCAAAGTTTTCTATCTCAGTGTATACACATATCCCTTCACCTTAGGTCCTGTGGACCCCTCTTCGCCGCCAATAGATCCAATGATCCTCGATTTTTGCTGACAATATCGAGTGACACTCGGCTAGATTTACCCATCTTTATGGAGAATAGTCTATATGATCAGATATTTCTCGAACATGTTCGAGGGGATGACTTTCACCCTCGACCACTTGATTAGGCTGTATAGCCATCGTCTTTACCGAGGTGGCCTAATTAAGTTACAACGTCGGGCCTCGAAGGTCCTTTTTACTAATATTGATGAGGACAAAGATAGAGGGTGGATGAGCCACTTTGTCCGAGTCAGGACCTCGGATCTGATCCTTGCTGAGAAGATGTCATTCCCCGAGGAGTGGAATATGAGTTGTAAATGTCGATTCATCGAATCATGCTCCGTTACTTGAATGTTTTTCTTTCCCTTCTGAACTTGTTCTTTTCTGATAGCGCAATCGTCGCATGGTACCCTGGCACCGTCAGAGACTTTCCAGGATGGGTATCATAGTTAGATGCCATCTTCCCATATGCTGAGCGCGTTTGGTGTGACTTGGCCAAAACTCGATGGAAAGCCAAGAGCCACGGTAAGTTTTTACCACCGCTGCTTTCGACTCCCCTAGTAAAATCTTCTATACTTGATTTTTTAAGTTTATGTAGGCCTTGGAATAACTGCTTTGATGAGGCCTCCTCCACCTGATGAAGTGGAGATTCAAAAACCCTCCACAGGCAAAAAGAGAAAGGAGACGTTGTCAGAGTCTCCGAAGCCAAAGAGAGCCAAGGCTCGGGAGCCTAAGGCCGATACTGCGATCTTGACTTTGGCAGCTGCTGAGAGCCTTCGTGCCGAAGATGAAGATGATGATAATTTTCCCCTGGTATTTAGGGGAAAGCGAAGCATTGATGCTTCGAGGGCTACTGAGCCAGCGATTGCTGACACGGTCCCGCCTCAAGTTGAGGAGACTCTCGAGGGGGATGCAAATGAAGTCCCCGAGCTGATCATTGAACGTGATACATTCCGTGTCGATGAGCACTTGGTCGAAAAAGTCGGGGGACCCAGCTCCAAAATTCCTTGAGAGCGAGAGAAGACTCCGATCGAGGTTGATGACATAGGTGATTTTCCACCAGGTCCGTCGTTCTCCTCAGGGCAAATACGGGATGCCCAAAACAGGGGAACTCCCGACGTGGGGGCATCCCAAGGAGAGAATGCCATATTGGAGATTATTTTGCCGGCGTTGAGGAAGAGACTGATCTTGATGCCCCACTTATTCTCGTGGAGGCTGAGAAGCTCCAGAAGCAGGTAATTTTTTTATGTAGTGTTTGTGCTTTGGATTCTAATTCTCGTTTTTCTAACTCCTTTCCTTCGTGTTTCAAGTCGTGATGCTCTATGACCGGGCCTTTTCCAAGTTACGATCCAAGCTGACTCTTTGTGAGGAGAAGCTTGGGAGATTCAAGTCGGAGTCGAATGAGCTCAAGACTCTGTATGCCCGAAGGAAAGAGGAGCTAAATGACCTTCAAGCAGGCTCGAAGAAAGCGCTCCAAGAGTAGGCCAACTTCGTCGAACATGTAACTTAGCCTTCGATGGTTTGTTTTCCGTTTTCACAACTCAGCTTTCAATAATTTGACTTGGTTTTGCAGATCAAACAAAAAGACGACCTAACGGGGCAACTTCGGGAAGAGATTGTGGCCAAAGATGTCGAGATCCTCGGCTTGAAGCAGAGCATGGACATCATGTCTCCGGAGAAGGATACTCTTTGCGAGAACTGGTCTCGACTCAGCATCTTCTTCAGGATGCGCAAGGGGAGGTCCAAAAATACAAAGCGCTTCATGTCGAATCGGCTGCTGCTCTTTCCGCATCCAAGTCCGAGACCGACGAGCTAATATCCTCATACCGAGATGATGATGTTGTTGCAAATTCTTGGGTTAGGAGGATATCCAAAGAGGTCGAGTTCAGGCTGACTCGTGCCATTGGCTATGCTCGATTAGAAGCCCGAAAGTAGGCTTTCGAGGAAGTGCATGCCAGGGGTTTCGATCTTTCTGCCGAGATCGAGGAAGCGAAAGCCTTAGAGGAAGAATCGGCAGCACTGATCTCTCCTGATGAGGGTTCTGCTAGTGGCTCAGAGAGAAGTGAAGATGAAGACTAGTCCCTTTTTCGTTCTATTTACTTCTTCTTTTATGGTAAGGGCTCTGTGTGAGAGCCTTCTAAATGTATTCATGTAAATATATCTTTTGGAATACAAAGGATCTTCTTGTTTCATTCGTACTTTGCATTAATGCCTTCCATGCTTAGCCTTTAAGTGTCTATCTGAAGGTCGCATTTGATTTTTACTTCAAGTCTCTCGAGCTCAGGCTCGGCACCGCAGAGACCCTTAAAATTGGGCTGCTCTATTTTCAATCGTTTGCCCCTCTTCGGACGGATTGGTAAGAAATCTATTCAACTTCTCGACCCTTCGAGATATTGCATGATGGCGTCATTGACGTGACCGTGAGGTGACTGTAGTGTCCCATTGGTACATTTCCCCACAAATCATAATTGCTTCGTCAGAGCTGATTGGCTATCAAAATCAATGAATAGTCGCTGCTCTCCTCTTATATATACTTGCTTTCCCTTTCATTAAGGGTTCTATTGCTTTGTGCGACCATCTTCTCTCTAGAGTTCTTTCCTTCTAGCAGTTTTTCCGTCGTACCAGTTTAAAGTTCTTGTCGAAGTTTTCATCTCTCCTTTCTTGTTTGAAAGAAACTATGGCCACCATATCCAAATTCGTTCACCAAAAAGGGGGGAGCCCTACCTCAAAATTGTGCCCAGCCGGTGGTACACCGCCGGCGCTTAACGAGCTAAACTGCTTCATCTTGAAGATGGAATTTACGCTAGAGAGACCCCCCAACATTCCTGGCCATCGAGAGCATGCATCGAGGCACATTTCATCGATCGATCGATGAGAGACATCTCGAGGACGTGAGGAGAGACTGTGGATGGGTAAAAAGAGTAGTACTGTAGATACCCTCTCGGGGAGAGGATATTACGACCCATGCAGAAGGGTTTCTGAACGTGTGCACGTATCCTTTTACGTTAGGTCCCCTCGACCATCTCGTGCTCAGGTTTTGCCAAAAGTATCGAGTTACTTTGGCTCAGATCCATTTGTCTTTTTGGCGGATCGTGCTGATGATGAGATTTTTTGTAGAAAAGGCCGAGCTTGAATTCACTCTCGGTCACCTTATTTGGTTGTATCGGCCTCTGCATCTCTATGTCCTGATTACACAACGGCGCCGATCCACCAAGTCCCCTTTTTCTAGTGACGATGAGGATGAGGACGAGGACCAAGGATGGATGAGTCGGTTTATTTGAGTGAGGACCGTCGACATCATCCATGCGGAGTTCTTGTCGTTCCCAGAGGAATGTAATTCTAAACCTAAGTAATATTATGTATTTTATCATTCTCGTTTTTGGGTGAACTTCATATGAATGCTCGTTTTCCTCTCCCACAGCGGTCCTGTGGAGACCAGATGTGATCCCCGATCTCGCAGACTGGGTTCGTAAATTAGCAGCTTCTTAGATCTACGATAAACACAAGTGGCGAGATTTGTCGAAGGGCAGATGGGAGGCGAAACACCACGGTGTGTGCTATGCAGTTCCTCTCTTTAATCAATATTTTTCTTCATGTTTATCAATTTCTCTGCTGCAGACATCGGTGAGTTTTTCGAGATGAGGCCGCCCCCTATCGGGGAGGAGGAAGAACCTTCGACTCCGAGGCCAAAGAAAGACAATAAAAGGAAAAGATCCTCGAGGGATGAAGATATTCACAGCGAAGTAGAACCTGCCCGTAAGCGCGAGGGGGATGAAGCCATCGACGAAGATTTTGCATTCGTTGGTCGATTTGTGGATAGTAACGATGTTGAAGTGGACGGCCTTACGCCGATGGATCGAACCAAGGGGATTCCCGAGGTCATTAAGCTCGCTAGACTCGAGGGCCCCAGCTTCGAGGGAGAGGCCCTAAAGGAGAGGGGGGCCAAAGGCCCTGACTTGGTGGTAGTTTCTGATACGTCTGAGGCTACTACGAGGGGGACTTCGGGTGGTTTTCCTGAGGCCAAGACAACAAGAAATGACCCCTTCTAGGGTTTCTTTACCGGGGCCGCTAAGGCCGGACCGATAAATGCAAACTCGACCTTTAAGGAGTCTCAGCGTTTCTTTTATATGGTGAGTTTTTAGACGGCATTATGACCTTTTTAACTCCATAGTTTCTTCTCTTTTTTAACCGGTCCTTCTTTTTCATAGGCCTTTGACAAACTCAAGGCTGAGCTGCTTCGATGTGAGGCCGAGTTGCGGAGGTCCTGGAATGGGGAGAGATCCCTTAGGCTTCTTTGTGACAAGAAGGCAAAAGAGCTGACACACCTTCGAATAGAGTTGAACCGATGTCGTAATTACGAGGACTACCTCGAGAAACAGGTAACTTTTGTTTTGAAGGAATTTGGGATTCCTCTCCCATCTTTGGGGGCTAATATTTTGGTGCCTCGGTTACAACGAGAGACCGAGATGCTGGAACGCCTTCGGGGTGAAGTCGACCAGGTTAATTCTGGGCAAAACGAATTGAAGGCACAGATGGATGCCCTCGTTGCGGCCATAAAAAATGCTTTGGCTAAGTCTCTACCCTTGAAATTCAACAATGTAATGCTCGAGAGAGCAATCCGATTCAAGCGAGCAGGATAGTTAATCTTGAAATCGATCTCTTGAAGATGAAGGCCGAAGTAGTGGAGGCTCGAGCCGAAGCCGAAGAAGTCCGAATAAAGGCCGACAAGAAGGCGACCGTCTATCTAAAAGAAGCTACCGATGCTCGGATTAGGTTGAGGGAGGCTTCCGATCGAGAAAAGAGAAGCAATGAGTATTCCCAATGCAGATCCCCAAGGGAGACTCTCGAGGAGACTCATGATAAGGTCTTTGATCTCTCGGAGGAGATAGAGCAAGCTAAGGCGGACAAGATTAATTCCAAGTTCCTCCTTTCTACCGACGATGAAGCCGATGTTGAAGATGAAGGGGAAGAAGCTGACGAGGATGCTAGTCCCCAGGGGGCTGATGAAGGCAAAGTCCCCGAGGGGGAAAAGACGAAGTCCCCAATGATAACGATATACTAGGTTTTCTTTCGGTAAAAGTCTCCCTTTGGGAGTGTTGTACATGTACCTTTGTACCATCATTTATATAAAGATATCTTTCGTCTTGTTTTTGCATAAACTTTCGTCTTGCCTTTGCCTTTGCTTTTGTGGTTTGAATTTTGATGCTTGCCGTTGAGGTCTTATAAGCTTGATTTTTCCTCATCGAGGTCTTATGATTAGTCCCCGAGCGAGATGACCTCGGCCTTCATATCTAGGGTATGCCCTTTTAGGGGTCTTATAAGTTCGATATTATGGCCTTGGTATCGGGGCTATGCCCCTTTAAGGTTTTACAAATGTGGTGTTGCCTCATTGAGGTCTTACAAATTGGCCCTTGGGATCTTTAGATTGGGTCGATTCGACCTCTAATATGGCTATAGTTTTACCTCATTTTGTCTAAAGACTTTTAAAGTTTTGGTTATGCCTTGGCATTTTTTGTGTTCGTCCGAATCTTCGATGGTTCGAATAAGAACCTCGATTATAAGTCTATATGCAACGATAATTGAGTACCTTGTGAGGTTTTCTCGAATGTTTCAAAGCCTTTTTATTGAAGGCGAATTGTTTCGGAGCCTTTTTATTGAAGGTTGACCGCTTCAAAGCCTTTTCATTGTTCAGAGCTGATGTTGTCGAAGCTCATTTGCTTATACCGAGGGTAGCATGATTAAATGGTTCTTTTCAAAGTATTTTCAAAGTATTTTTGAAGGGCTTTATTTTTATGGCGGCAGTTGGACGTCTTCGAGCCGCGTTAAGTTGTAGCCTTTTAATATGACAATAGTCTTTATGTTCGGACATAGCCTTTAGTCCTCGGGTGAGATGACCTCGGCGTCTATACCGATGGTATGCCTTTTTATGGGTCTTACAAGTTCGAATATATAACCTCGGACTTAATACCAGAGTATGCCTTGTTGAGGTCTTAGAAATTTGATGTCGCCTCATCGAGGGCTTACTAGCTCGAAGTTGTCTCATTGAGGTCTTATAAATATGATGTTGCCTCATTGAGGGCTTACTAGCTCGAAATTTCCTCATTGAGGTCTTACGAATTCGGGTTTTTGACGGTTCGATGAGCCGACTGTCGATGACAGTCCCCTAGTGTTCGACAGTTTTTGGGGACCTGAGGCATCTTACGTGAAAGTAGTAAACTTCTTTGAGGCACGAAGCGTTTTGATGAGCAAAGAGTCTTCTTTGATTACTTGATATGTGCGTACATGTTCAGAGGCTCGATTATTCTACGTGGACACGGCTCATTTGACCGTTGGGCCTAATACAACATTCTCATATCGATGACTTCTTAGGCATAACTTGATTCCTTCGAGAAGATGACCTCCAAGGGGATTCCCCCCAGTATTCGAGGTTGATTAAAAAGAAACCTTGAATACTTGTTGTGTGCCCCTTAGGTAGCATATGGATGTTGCCTCGTTAAAAACCTCACCGGTAAAACCTGTTTGGGATAAAACTCAATCTAAGGGAAAAGAGTGCAACGCATGCTTTAAAACCCAAGGTCTTCAAGCTGAAGGGTGCTTCGATTCCTCTCGATCGAACATCTACAATGAGTTAGTATGAAACATGAATGAAAAAAGGAGAAGGTTATACCCTAGCGATGATAGCACTTGGGCGTTAATATGTTCCAGTTGCTTGGCAGTCGTTCGCCTTCCATGGCGTTAAGTTCGTAGGACCTTTTGCCTGTTACTCCGAGGACGCGGTACGAACCTTTATTCATTCATTCGGGTTTCAAGTGTTGAAGGTGAATTTCCTCAAGACTAAGTCCTCGGCTCCGAAACAGCGGAGGCTTGGGCCCTTGGTGGCCTTGATTCTTCTTCTGAGGATGTCAAACGCTAGACTGCGGTTGCTATTTGGCTACCTACCCGTTCGGACCAACTGCTTGTCTTTGGACTCCTTGGCCGAGCTACCTGGATCCACGAGCACACATTTAATTTGAAAATTATTTAAAAGGAAAGAAATTACCAGTGCATCATTATGAGGCTGAGATAAGACCTCGATGTCTTCCTCCCTGAATATGAGGGTATCCTGGGGTATATGGTCCCAATTCCACCTTTCCCTCGTGATGGATACTTTTATTCGCTTGAACATGGGACCTTGTGGGACGTCGACCCCTCCGATGATCATGTGAATGATATGTTGTGGCTCTTCTGGTTTATTTTTCTGTTGGAATCTCTTTCTCGAAAGTGATTTTTGGCCCGATCGCTGAAGAACTCTCGAAGGTGCCCTTCGTTGAACAATCAGGTTACCTCCTCTCGAAGTTGTCTACAGTCATCGGTCTGGTGCCCATGAGTTCCATGGTAGTTTCACATTAAGTTGAGGTTCTTTGGGAAGGATCTGAATGTATGGGCTTGGGCCACCTGGTGTCTCCGATCTTGCCTATGGCTGACACGATGCCTGAAGCGTCGATGTTAAAGTTGTACTCTGTCAATCGAGGTGCATCATCCACTGGTCTCGAATAATTGTTGAACCCTACTTTTCTCACGAGTCCCCGGGAGCTTTGTCCTCGATCTATTCTTCGATCATTTCGAAGTATACTACGCCTTGAAGCGTTTCTTGGATCTTCGACATATGGCTAATACATTTCCTTGCTCGGCCTCAGCTCCCTTTACGCATTCCTTGGTTCTTTTGCCAAAAGCCTGCTTGGATATATTGAACCCGAAGGGGCTCCCAATTGGTCGCTCTCGACCCTAATTTTGGATTGATACCTGTTATGGACGTCCGCCCAAGTTACGGCGGGATATTCGATCAAATTTTTCTTCAACTGCTTCGAAGCTATCGAGATTCGTTCGTTCAAGCCCTGAGTGAAGGCCTGCACTGCCCAGTCATCGGAGACCGGTGGTAATTCCATTCGCTCCATCTGAAAGCAAGATATGAACTCCCTTAACATCTCGTTCTCCCTTTGTTTAATTTTGAAGACATCGGACTTACTTGTAGCAACCTTGATGGCACCAGCATGTGCCTTCACGAAAGAGTCTGCCAACATGGCAAACAAATATATTGAGTTCGGGGGTAGGTTGTGATACCACATCAAGGCCCCCTTCGACAGTTTTTCTCCAAATGTTTTTAATAAGACGGACTCGATCTCGTCATCCTTCAAGTCATTCCCTTTTATACCACAAGTGTAAGTGGTAATATGCTCATTGGGGTCCGTGGTCCCGTTGTACTTCGGGATATCGGGCATCCTAAACTTCTTCGGAATGGGATTCGGAGCCGCACTCGATGAAAATGGTTTCTACAAGAACTTCTTCGAATCCACCCCCTTCAAAATCGGAGGTGCAACCGGGATCTGATCGACCCTCGAGTTATAGGTTTCTATCTTTTTGTCGTTAGCTTCTATCTTCTTTTCTCCTGATTCAATCCTTTTGGCGAGGTCCTCGAGCATCTTCATAATAGCAGGGTCTGCTGCTGACCCATTGTTACTCGATCTTTCTGGTGCCTGCTCGACTCGAGGGGCTGTTTTCGGTACTGCTGTGCTTAGAGTTTTCTGCTGGCTCTGTAGCTGAACAATAGCCACTTGCTGCGCTTGTAACATCTCAAAAATGACTTGTAGGCTATATTTCCCAATGCACACGCAAGTGTACGTGGTCGACAAGTAATATAGGATTTTAAGTCCAGATATCGTACCCACAGAGACTTGTGATTAACTATCAACTAAACTAAACTCAAACAAATATTTTACTAAAATCAATCTAAAATAGTAAATTAAGAGATTAAAGAGACAACTAACTTAAAGACGAATTCAATGTAATTTGATATTCTAGAGTTATGGGTTGGCAAACAATCACGTTGAGTTTTCGACCTAAATCTTCAAATCAGGTTTATTGATTGACGAGGTTAATATTGCTCGTAGCCTTCTCCCGAAGTACAACTCGCCTATTCAAGCTAACCTAACGCCTATATTCCTATGGAATCAGGATTAACAAGAACGCATTAATAATTCCCGCATAATAACCAAGAAAGGCGATTAGGTATATTCCTATCCTAACCGCAAATCCGCTCCCCTGAAGGGTTAAGATCTTGCTCTACCCAATCTTATATGCAATCTAGAATTCCCTCTCCCGAGTTCAACCCTAGATTCGTAGATAGTATTCAATTGGTGATCAAGCAATTAAATAATTAAGCGCAAGATTGAATAAACAAACCAATTAAGATAAAACAATAAGAATAATTCAAGCTTCAACTACAACGTTCATGTAACACCCAAAAACTCTAGAACTAATGAACTATGAACTAAA
>MDKI01149290.1:0-11574 GCA_005239505.1 Nicotiana paniculata | reverse complement strand
TAAGTATTTTATGAATTCCGCAGAAAGGTATTCACCACCACGATCAGATCGCAATGTTTTGATCTCAAAGCATTCAGACTTACGTCGCAACAGATAAATGTATCCATATTTTGAGTAATCGTCTATGAAAGTCACAAAATACTCAAAACCACCTCTTGCTTGTATATTCATAGGGCCACACAAATCAGAGTGAATTAGTTCTAGCTTATCGCTGGCTCTATTTCCATTTGAGGGAAAATGTTTCTTGGTCATTTTACCTTCTAAACAGGATTCTTATGTTGGTAGTGACTCCACTTTCAATGAACTCAATGGTCCATTAGAGACCAATCTCGAAATCCTATTTAGATTTCTATGACCTAGACGTAAGTTCCACAAATAAGTTTGACTCAATTCAGAAATACGTTTTCTTTTTATGTGGCGGATTAATGTTATTCAATTCTTTTGGTTGTTGTAGCACACGAGGAGATATATCAAGAATAAAAATGTCATGTACTCTAGCAACAGTGTAGATAAAACGTTTATTAAACTTAATAACAATAAATTTATTAGCAAAATAAACATTATAACCAGCATCCATTATTTTCGAAACTGAAATTAAATTCCTTCTAATGGAAGGTATATAGAGAAGATCTTTTAGATCTAAAATTCTATCACTACTAAACGAAACTCTAATATTTCCTAAATCTAAAGCTGGTGTTGGCTCGCTATTGGCTTGAAATTCACAAATTTCATTCTCACTTAGCCGACGCATTTCCTGAAACCCCTGCAAAGTAGTGCAGATATGATTAGTGGCTCCCGAATCTACACAGCAAAACATGGTAGAAACAGCCGCTAAACAAGTTTCAACGATATTTAAATTTGAATTACCTTGCTTATTCAACTTTGACAGATAGGCAGGGCATTGCTTCTTGTGATGCCCAGGTTTCTTGCAATGATAGCACTTGCCTTTGGGCTTTTTCACACCAGCCGCACCACCAGGTGCCAAAATCTTTTGAGCCTTCTTCTTTTTCTTATTGCCTTTCGACTTAGAAACGGAAGCTTTCTCAACATTGAGTTCCACAACTTGTGATGACCCAAAAGGTCATCCCATATATTTCTAGCTAATTCTATGTTCCGAGGTCGTGAAAACCTCCTTCTATCTCACCTTGATTTATGTGCGCAGCCCGGGCGTGTAGCCGAGAAGTCTTTATGTGAAAACATGATAAAAATGATAATTGTTTTGTTAGAAATTTGAATAAAGTTGACTTCGGTCAACGTTTTTAGTAAACGAACCCGGACCCGTGATTTGACGGTCCCGGAGGGTCCGTAGGAAAATATAGGACTTGGGTGTATGTCCGGGATCGAATTCCGAGGTCCCAAGCCCGAGAAATGAATTTTTAAAGAAAATTATTTTCTGAAAAATATAAAGGTTTTGAAAATGAAATTTGAGGTGAAACCTGTTATATCTTACTCGTATCATGGTTCCGGAGCCCGGTACAGGTTCGATATGTCTTATATGTGCTATCTGTGAAATTTGGTAAGAAATGGACTTAGTTGACGTGATTCGGATCTTAAATGCAAAAAAATTGATGTTTAAAGAAGTTTTTAGAAATTTCATTGATTTTTGGTTTGATTCGTCGTTCTAGTGTTATTTTATGTGATTTGGAACCTCAAGCTAGTCCGTATTAAGTTATAAGAATTGTTTGTGCATGTGGATGGGGTCCCGGGGGGCCTCGGGTGTGTTTCGGATAGGTTCCGAGTCCATTTTCCCTATTTTGAACTGCTGAAAACTGTCATCTGGTTTCCTTCTATGCGATCGCATAGAAGGATCCGCGATCGCATAGAGTGTCTGACTCGCCCAGTAATTTCCTTTACTGCAATCACAATAGTTGGTCCGCGATCGCAGAAGCCAACTTACTCCTTATACGCGATCGCATAAGCTATTCCGCGATCGCGTAGAGCATTTTAAGCCAGCTTCATTTTCCTTCTACGCGATCGCGCCTCGATCCCCGCGATCGCGATTAACACCTAGGCAGAATATAAGTTTGCAAAATCGGAGGTTTCACCATTTTAAACATATTTTGACTTATAGAACTCGGTTTTGGGCGATTCCTTGGGGGTTTTTCACACAAATCGAATGGGTAAGTGTTCTTCCACTAGAATTTGATATATTTCATGACTTAGTTCTTCTTTTTATCATTTAATTTGTGTTTTGGGTTGAGGGGATTGTGGGTTTTGAAAGAAAACTTCTAAGATATAACTTTATGATTTGAAAGACCAAATGTCATCGGAATTGGATAAATTTAGTATGAGTGAACTCGTATCGGAATAAGTAATCGGAGTTTGTAAAATTTGTCGGGTTCCGAGGTGCGGGCCCGGGGGTCGACTTTTGGGTCGATTTTTATAATTTTGTAAAGATTGAAACTTTACTATTCAGAATAATTTCTTTTACGTTTTATATGTATTTTGAAGTTGTTTTAATTTATTATGAGTCGTCCGGAGGCCTTCCCGCCCGAGAAGTCTAATTTTGAGTACCGGGTTGTCGTCTTTGAGGTAAGTATTTTGCCTAACCTTGTGTGGGGGAACTACCCCTTAGGATTGAGTCTTCTTTGTTGTTTGTAGTCCGTGTATGCGAGGTGACGAGTGCGTACTCGGACTTATTTGCTAATAGACTGGCCTTCTAGGGTTCGTAGGTTCTTATGTTACCGTGTATGAACTCTAATTGGTACATTTGAGTTCTTGGTGGTTAATTTCATCCTTTCCTGCTTAAATTAGAATTACTTGCTTTTGGATTCCTTTGTTGGCTATTTGATCTTAATTGACTTAACCGAATAATTTATCGTTCTTATCTTCATTCTATATTTGCTCCCTAAAACTGCCAAATTGACTATATTAGTGTTATCTAGATTTATAGTTGGTTAGCTATAGTTAGAACATCCGTTCGTTTGAGTCAAGTATACCCGTGAGTCTTACATTGTGATTTATATGACTTTTCCCTTATGTGCTACTTGGGTCCAGTTGATAAATATTCATGTTGTTGGTGTTTTCTTGATGTTACCTATTACTGGGCCTTTATTTGAGCTGAGTTTTATTCCGTAAATTTAATTGTTTAGGCGAGATTGGTTATAGTTGTTTCCCTTGCCGGGATAATTTTGTTATCATTGTTGACTCCCTTGCCGGGATGGTATGATTTCTATTATTGTTTGTGCTGTTAATGATATGGATTGTGTTGTTGACTCCCTTGCCGGGATATTGTGATTTATGGCTCTTATTGCTGACTTTCCTTGCCAAACTATTGTTTTTGTTATTGTTTGGGTGAGGAAGAGTGTAAAGCACGAAGGGTGATGTCGTGCCATGATTTATATTGCTTTCATTTACACATTGCATTGTGAGGAAGAAAGTAAAAGCACGAAGGGTGATGCGGTACCATGATTTATATTTCTTTCATTTACACATTGCATTGTGAGAAGAGAGTAAAAGCACGAAGGGTGATGTTGTGCCATGATCTTTACATTTAAAAGCACGAAGAAACATGCCGTGCCCTTTTATTTATTTATTGCATTGTGAGGATGAGAGTAAAAGCACGAAGGGTGATGCCATGCACTTATCTTTGCATTATTCCATTGTTCTGTTTGATAATTACTATACTTGTTTTGGTGAGTATGAGAGTAAATCAAGAAGGGTGATGTCGTGTATTCATTTTATTCATTCCATTGTAAGGAAGAGAGTAAAAGCACGAGGGATGATGCCGTGCACTTGTCTTTGCATTTTGCTTCTGTGTTCCTGTTGAATTTTACTGCAGATTCTTAAGAGTTAATATTCTGTTGTTTTGATTCGGATATCATATTGATCTCTTACTACATTCATTGACAAGACTTGATGTTCCTCCTGCATTGCATGGAAAGTTTTGAGTTACGGACTGAGTTATGATAGGTTTACCTTGAGGAGATTATGATTTTTAGATTTTACTGAGGAGTTTTATTGAAAAAGCAATGGTTTCGAAATGATTATGTTTGAATGAATTTTACATCGAAGGTATATTTGAAAAGCACTAGTCTTGCCAAAAATGATATTTGGAAGTCATTTATTGGGAAAGTATCTTTGGGAAGTTTCGTATTTTGAAATAAGCTATGTTTCACGTGAAAAACACTTATATCTACTTTTGGAGAAAGTATGTTTTCAAAGGAAACTCTTCCATACTAAAATGATTTTTATTGCAAAAGTTTTTCAGATGAACTGCTGTTTAAATATTCCCATTAGTTTATGGATTTTAATGGCTAAGGCCCGATGTAAACAAACCGACGTAGAGTTGAGTTATTGGTGTTATTTATTGTATTGTGTTTCCTCTCGGCATGGCTTGTTTGTTGTCCATCTTTCTGTGTATTTTTGTGCTGTTTCGTGATTGATTTCTGTAATTTCCTTCCGCTTTATATTGTCATTGTTGTAAATTATTCTGTGAAGTCTTGGATAGATGTAACATTTGGTATGTTTCTATATTTATTTTATTTATTTTCTAGACCATTGGTGTCTTGACTAGTCCTCGTCACTACTCCACCGAGGTTAGTCTTGATACTTACTGGGCACCGCTGTGGTGTGCTTATGCTATCTTCTGTGCGTTTTTATTGCACAGATCTAGATATTGATTGATAGTAACTGCGCAGATGATTGCTAAGGAGACTCAATGTAACCTGTTGATGCGTTCACAGGCTTCGAAGTCACCTTCTTTGGACTATTATTCATACACTGATATATTTATTTCCAAATAGTTGTATTTAGAAGTCGTAGGAGATTCGTAGAGCTTATGACTTGTATTATCGATTTTGGGAAAAATACTGTAAATTATGTCAAGGTTCCTTATCGAGACTGGTAGTTCCTTTATTTATTGTTGTTATTATTAATTGTTAGGCTTACCTAGTCTCTAGGACTAGGTGCCATCAAGATACCCAACGGAGGGAAATTTGGGTCGTGACAAGTTGGTATCAGAGATCTAGGTTCATAGGTGCTACGAGTCATAAGCGGGTTTGGTAGAGTCTTGCGGATCGGTACAGGGACGTCTGTACTTATCTTCTAGAGGCTACGAAACTAATAGAACAATTTCACTTCCTTCATTCCTATCTTGCGAGTTTATTGATCTTGAAGTTTGAAATTATTGTTCCATTATCTCACTGATGGTTAGGACACGAGTGGCAGTTCCTGATGATGTTACCCCGGAGCAAGTGTCACAAGGGTCAGAGACAGAGGCCAACAAGGAGCACGTGCCGCAGTTAAGATGCTTACCAGAGCAGTCGTTGAGGAGTCGCTAGTAGTTCTAGTTGGGGAACAGGTACTGGGGGTTCCTGTTGCTACCCTGGACTTCAGGAGACCTGAGCGCAATTTTGAGTATAAGTAGTACATTGACTCAGGTAGGGTTGAATCTAGTGCATCGGTTACTTCACAGATCAGGGGAGGAGTTCAGACTCACACCATCTACACTCCAGAGCAGCGAGATCACATTGGTCAGGTACCCGTTGTCATGACAGCACGACATGTGGTTTCAGTTCAGCCCGTGGTTAGGATAGTAGCCTCAGAGGAAGAATACCTTGGACTTGAGAGGTACAAAAATTATCACCCTTCTATCTTTCAATGGATTAGCGGTAGATGGTGCCTAGGGTTTTCGGGAGGAGTTTCACTATATTCTTCGCGCTTCGGGTATTGTGGAGATGAGCGGGATTGTTTTTCTCATGTCTCAGGTTCAGAGTAACGGGTGGATCAGTGGTGGCTGCATATTAGTTGGGGTCACCTGACCGAGTTAGCTTCTCTAGAATGGATTCAGTTTTCGGAAATGCTTTGAGGGAGGTTGCGCCTCAAGTCCTTCGGGATGTACGGCGTGCGGAGTTTGAGCAGTTGCGTCAGGGTGCTTTGTCACTATGGGAGCATGCCGTTAGATTCAGTGAGTGGGCCAGACATGCACTTCGCTTGGTTGCTTCAGCTGGGAGATGAGTCCGTAGAGTCATTTGGGAGATTCAGGCATGATATTTGGTTTAGCGGGACTCGAGAGTTAGAGTAGGATGCCTCGTTTCAGCAGGCAAGGGGGATCGCTTGCCGGTTAGAGAGCATGTGGGACCGGGAGCGAGAGGAAATACGAGATCAGGGAGAGATTTCAGGGAGGCAATGAGGCCTCGTATATCGGAGGAATCTAATGGTCCGTATTATGGAGGCAAGGTACGACACGGTATAGGCTTTGTGGGTCAACCAGTTCAGTTTGCATTAACAGCTTCGCATGGGATTTCAGGTACTCATGGGTCTCAGAGGGTCGTAGTGTGTGTTTTTCCACAGCCATGCCGGCAGCAAGATTGTTTTCAGTGTGGAGATATTAGCTACAGGATGAGAGATTTTTCCATGACTCAGGTAGGTGTGTGGTAGTAGGGTATTCAGGTGAGTAGAGGGCCCCTAGGAGGGGGAGACCCGACCCATTGTTGTGTTTCATATAGTAAAATAGAGGCCGTTATGCCAGATATCGTCACCCAGGTATGTTTTTATGTGTTACAGAGGGGCACCAATTGTATTTCATTATAGTTCTGCTGGTCGGGACGAGTTCCCTTAATTGCTGTTTCATTTATGAGTGAGTTCCATGTTCTACACCCCATTGTGTGTTTTCTCCTGATGGGAGATTCTATGAGTGGTAGCTCGTATCTATCGTTGTTTATTTCATTCTTGATAGTGGTGAGACTAGAAGTGAGTCCTTGTTGTTCTTCGTGGTAAGCTTTATGTGATTTTCCTAAATACTTTCTTACGAGTTGTGATTTGATATTCCATCAAGATGTGAGATCAGCTAGCGTTATGATTTTATCAACTGAGATGAATTAGTGGAGGAATTTCAATTGGTATGATATATTTTCGGTATGTGATTTAGAGTTAAGGGCGAGGTCCTCGTGATATTTGTGATTTGATATGTTTGGATCGGGCTGAGTACCGCAGTGGAAATTCTATCTTGATGGTATCCTTGTGATTTGTTTATATGCTTTGCTTCTTCCTTGTTATATTGCTTTTGGTAAGTCGGTATTGATAGAGAGTTGTGCCTATGGACTTTTTTGATAGTTCCTTTATATGTTTCTATTTTCTTATTCAGTCATTTCGTTATGTGTTTTCTTTAGTTTAGTTTGCGGGATGTGTGCCCGATGGTGTCAGTTGTGGTTGGTAACTCGGGTGTTTAATAATGAAGACTTCATGTTCATTGCATCATTATCAGTGTTATGGGGTTTGGGAACAGAGTTCTTTAAGATGTGGGGCTAATTGCCAATGTCGAGTTGATTTTGGGAAGCTATTGTGATCAAAAGTGTTATATGAGCCTATGTGTGATGTTCTATGTTGTGTGGTCGTTCCTAGTGGGTGTAGTCATGAGTTGATGCAGCTGATTGAGACTAATGCCGGATATGGATTTAGAATCGGGTCTTTTGTAAATGAGTAGAGGGTGAGAAGTAGAGGTAGGAGGCTTATCAGTGGTGATGTGAAGGCTATATTGCAGTTGTGATTGTTTCATCAGGCTTTCGTGGATTGGGGTGACGTGGGATCACCCGCGGGTATGTATTAGAAGTGTACAATCAGTGATTGGATGAGTTCAAGGTGAATCCTGGCACGTTCGAGGACGAACGTTTGTTTAAGAGGGGGAGGATGTGATGACCCAAAAGGTCATCCCGTATATTTCTAGCTAATTCTATGTTCCGAGGTCGTGAAAACCTCCTTCTATCTCACCTTGATTTGCGTGCGCAGCCCGGGCGTGTAGCCGGGAAGCCTTTATGTGAAAAACTGATAAAAATGATAATTTTTGTGTTAGAAATTTGAATAAAGTTGACTTCGGTCAGCGTTTTTGGTAAACGGACCCGGACCCGTAATTTGACGGTCCCGGAGGGTCCATAGGAAAATATGGGACTTGGCCGTATGCCCGAAATCGAATTCCGAGGTCCCAAGTCCGAGAAATGAATTTTTAAAGAAAATTATTTTCTGAAAAATATAAAGTTTTTTAAAAAATGAAATTTGAGGTGAAACGTTTGATATCGGTCCCGTATCATGGTTCCGGAGCCCGGTACAGGTTCGATATGTCTTATATGTGCTATTTGTGAAATTTGGTAAGAAACGGACTTAGTTGACATGATTCGGACCTTAAATGCAAAAAATTGATGTTTAAAGAAGTTTTTAGAAATTTCATTGATTTTTGGTTTGATTCGTCGTTTGTGTTATTTTATGTGATTTGGAACCTCGAGCGAGTCCTTATTAAGTTATAAGACTTGCTTGTGCATGTGGACGGGATCCCGAGGAGCCTCGGGTGTGTTTTGGATAGGTTCCGGGTCCATTTTCCCTATTTTGAATTGCTGAAAACTGTCATATGATTTCCTTCTATGCGATCGCATAGAAGATCCGCAATCGCGTAGAGTGTCTGACTCGCCCAGTAATTTCTTTCACTGCGATTGCAATAGTTGGTCCGTGATCGCAGAAGCCAACTTACTCCTTATACGCGATCGCATAAGCTTTCCGCATTCGCATAGAGCATTTTAAGCCAGCTTCATTTTCCTTCTATGCGATAGTGCCTCGATCCCCGCGATCGCGATTCACAAAACACCTGGGCAGAATATAAGTTTGCAAAATCGGGGGTTTCACTATTTTAAACATATTTTGACTTCTAAAACTCGATTTTGGGTGATTCCTTGAGGGGTTTCACACAAATCGAATGGGTAAGTGTTCTTCCACTAGAATTTAATATATTTCATGAATTAGTTCTTGTTTTTATCATTTAATTTGTGTTCTGGGTTGAGGGGATTGTGGGTTTTGAAAGAAAACTTCTAAGATGTAAATTTATGATTTGAAAGACCAAATGTCATCGAATTGGATAAATTTAGTATGGGTGAACTCGTATTGGAATGGGTAATCAAAATTTATAAAATTTGTCGGGTTACGAGGTGCGGGCCCGGGGGTCGACTTTTGGGTCGATTTTTATAATTTTGTAAAGATTGAAACTTTATTATTCAGAATAATTCCTTATACGTTTTATAAGTATTTTGAAGTTGTTTTAGTTGATTTTGAGCCGTCCGGAGGCCTTCTCGCCTGAGAAGTCTAATTTTGAATATCGGGTTGTCGTCTTTGAGGTAAGTATCTTGCCTAACCTTGTGTGGGGGAACTACCCCTTAGGATTGAGTCTTCTTTGTTGTTTGTAGTCCGTGTATGCGAGGTGCATAGTGCGTACTCGGACTTATTTGCTAATAGACTGGCCTTCTAGGGTTCGTAGGTTCTTATGTTACCGTATATGAACTGTAATTGGTACATTTGAGTCCTTGGTGGTTAATTTCATCATTTCCTGCTTAAATTAGAATTACTTGCTTTTGTATTCCTTCGTTGGCTATTTGATCTTAATTGACTTAACCGAATAATTTACTGTTCTTATCTTCATGCTATATTTGCTCCCTAAAACTGTCAAATTGACTATATTAGTGTTATCTAGATTTATAGTTGGTTAGCTATAGTTAGAACATCCGTTCGTTTGCGTCAAGTATACCCGTGAGTCTTACATTGTGATATATATGACTTTTCCCTTATGTGCTACTGGGCACTCCTCAGTGACTAAAAATTCGTAACCTTCAGCAGTTAGGACAATATCAAAGTTTCTTTTCCAGTCAACATAATTCGGTCCTTCTAACTTGTTTTGGTTCAGAATTGAGGTAAGTGGGTTGAATGAAGACATGGTTAATCTGAGAGATATTTGCATTAAATAGATCATTAGTTATGTATTTAGAATAATTAAATTCAAAAATAGCACATTACACATATAACCATGCTCATTGAACAGTTAGATTTGTTAGGGAAACTTAACTATTCATGCAAAATATATGAGTGATGTAAGATATTAACCCCATAAATTTAAACAGGACCAACTCAAATGGAGAGTAAACTATTAATTTAAGATAGGTAAATATCACTTTTATAAACTCTAGTTTCATTGAATCAACATATAAGTCAGTTGGAGAGTTAATATAAGTAATCAAATAACTAGAAGCAAAACTACAGTAATCATCTATAATGAATTTATCCGATGGGGAAGAAGACCTATGTCAACATATAAATTTATTATATTTACTATAAAATATGATTGTAAACAATGGGAATTGAACCATACCATCACAGATTTCTTTTAAAATTCTTTTTATTAAAAAATATTTCCAGAAAATATAAAAATAGCCAAAAACCCATCTAAACGACCTCGAATGCCCAAAAAACGACGTACATCATCAGCAAAGCTGATGTGTTGTTTAAGTTGGGCCGTTTCCGATGAACCTACCAAATTTGAGGTCAATCGGAGTTCGACAGAATTTCAGAATTCTAAAATCATGACCTATTTGTAGAATTCTATTTTTTGCGGTTTTGAGTGTTTTCATATTTTGACTTGTTCAAATCACATAATATACTCTTGTATGTTAAATAATGATTTCAGAACTCAAAATAATAATAATAATAATAATATTATAATAATAATAAAAAAATCATGTTCAGACATAATTGTAAAAAAAAAGTATGTTTTTACTGTTAAAAGAAACGCCACTGTTCATAATTTTGTATATTAATTCATAATTACAGAACTAATATCATACAAAATAGTCAAGTTTTTATTAATATAACACTCTCTGATTATGGACAAAACGCAACTCAAACAGATTTAATTCACTGTTAAGCATATATGTATTAACCCATAATTACAGAATTAATAGCATTCAAGAAACAATCATGTTTTTATAAAAGAAAATTGATATTCATCAAACATAATTAAACAGATTGTCATTAAATATAACACCACTGTTTATGCATATGTATATTATTTCATAATTACAGAATTAATATACTAATAAAAAACGTTTTTGACATAGAATAATCATACAAAACAATGTATCAATAAACAACACGTTTTAATATTACTCTATTCATGCTGTATTACATTATCTAGTTAGATGTAGACGACGTCTGATACCAATTGTTAGAACATGTGCAGCAGAAGCAACCAATCAATCCAGGCATCTAATACATGTAAACAAGACAATGCTATAATCACAAGATTAGAAACACTAACCTCTTGAAATCATTGGACAAAGCTTTCAAACAGCAAGAATCCAGAGCTGCAATCTTCTGTTATATGCCTAATAAAACCTTGGACGATTTTGCTTTTGGGTGGGCAAAAACAATACAACTCTGAAAGTAAGTAATTAGGTGAAATTCGTCCTCCTTAAGTAGAGTTATTTTTGGCCGGAAATTGTCTTCCAAAAACGTGTAGGATTCTACTTGCACAAGTAGAATCCTACTCTAACTCTAACGGATGACTTTTCTCCTAAGTCACTTTTTACCCAAGTCTTGTCCAGACTTTTACTAGGTATAGCAGAGACCACAAAAATAATAAGAGGCTACTAATTATAGCATTAATTCAAAATTAGCATGAATTAATTCTTACTACAATTAATTACAATTTATTCCACTAAGAAATTGCAATTGAACTCCTCAGTATGAATTTCGAAAATCCAATAACACTTATTTTAACTCCCCATGTTAAGATCTCAAATATCAGTTAATCAAATTAAATCA
>MDKI01062655.1:0-13487 GCA_005239505.1 Nicotiana paniculata | reverse complement strand
GTCTCACGAGTCATGAGCAAGTCTAGTAGAGTCTTGCGGATCGGTACAGAGACGTCTGTACTTGTCTTCGAGGGGCTACAAGGCTGTTAGGATTACTTCCCTTCTTGATTCTTCATCGTGCAAGTTGATTCCTTTGAGGCTTATGCCTATGTTCATTCCTACTCAATTTACGCGTGAGGAAGTTCTTGCTATGGATTAGGAATTTAAGGGATGGAAATGGTGCTACAAATGTAATCCGAGATGCTTCCATGTGTAATTGGTCGTGGATGTTGTTATGGCCCTACAAAAGGGTAATATGTTATTTCAGCTCAGTAGCTGTGTTTTTGGGAGCCTTAAGGCTATGCCCGGATAGTGATGATGTTTTCAATTGATTGTCATGCGGTGTCGATATGATGATAGAATGCTTTCCCGTATGTTGGGGATGATGAACAGTTTGAAGAGAGGTATCCTTAGAGTGTGATTTCGAGATTTTGGAATTCTAGTGCCGACAGAGGAAAGACATTTGGGTTATGAATGGTCCGGTTGGGGTTGATAAAGTAGTAAGACTTGGTGTCTGCAAGTGAGATGGGATATGCACATGTGACCTGCGGTCGTCGTCATTGATCGAATGAAATGTGTTAACTTTGTCGTTGCTATGGCTTCTTCGGTTTCATGGGGTCCGAGTAGCGATAAGGAGTATTGAAGAAAGCGGTTGTCAGAGATCGTGAGGTGCGGTGGTTCAGTACCGAGTAAGGGTTGGTAATGAAAGCGGCTATAGAAAGATGATCTTCGGAGAGCTTGAAGTCGTGGTGATCTGCTGGTTTGAGAGCTACAGAGAATGGTCCTAGAGTAAGGCTAGGCGGTGGTTCCATCTCTAGGAGGCTAGGTGTAAGAAGCGGAAGTCGAGCAGTCGCAAAGTGGGGGAGCGGCAACATAGCTGGAATTTGAAGATATTTTCGCGCATTTAATGGATGTCCATGAGGAGCGGACGGACTAGTAAAGTTGTTAATGAAGTAGGGCGTAGGATGGGGTATTGAAGTCGCAGAGAGCGTTCATTTCAGCATCGTTGGGAGGTGTTCGCGGGTGATTTCCACATGTGGGTTGTCTTCTATGAATAGGTTAGCAATGGCGGGGTTGGCAGGTTTCTGTGAGGGGTTATAGTGGCTAGTCGGTAGGAGGCAGAATGTGTGAAGGATGCTAGAGGATCTGAGTATTTAGGGAGCACTAGCAAGAGAATTTGGAAGAATTGGACGAATGGGTTGAGCAAGATCGTGTTATCAAGGGAGAAAGGATCTCCGCGAGGTCTAGAGTGGTGCAAGGAGTAGCTTTGAGCTAACCGGGGGAGTCCCACCATCTGCAGTTGGGTCGTAGGGTTGTCTTTGCATAGGGTCGCGGATTGTGGGCATGTTGGCAAGTTATTTCAGTTAAGGGAAAGGAGTAAGATGGTAATTGTGCGTGGGATTTGATGAATATGTGCAAAAGTTGGCCCTGTCGGGCCAGGGTTGGGCTTGGAAGATTCAGAACTTATGCTTAAGTAACGAGCGAGTCGTAAGGTTAGTGACTCAATCACGTGTTTCATTGAAAAGGGTTTTCCTATGCTAGGAGAGCCCTGGAGTTGATTGTATTCGGGGCTAGTCGGAGTGGGTGACTCTCAATAGCGGTCCTAGTGAGTTCAAAAGTTAAGAATGCGGCGTTTAAGGATTCCAGGCAGTAGTATGATCGAGAATCGAGCTTTTGCAGAGTAACCTCTGAGAAAAAAGAGGATGGTTGGAATGTTCTATGATATGTTTCAGCATGCAGGATAATATTGGAGGAGTGAGAGAAATAGACTCCGGATTGAAGAAAGGATTATTAGAAGGGTATGAGACGGGTTGCGGGATTTGGGCAGCATAGTCTCGTGAATCAAGGTCACTCGGGATGAGTGAGGGTTGAGTTTTCTATGGGTTGAAGGAAGTTGTTATTATTCCTGAGGCAATTGAAGATGATTAAAAGAAGATATATTGATTAGCCATGGTTGAAATGGAACATTTGCGGTAATGATCGGTTCCTTTGATGTGATTTAGTTATGCATGTATTTTGTGCCGGTGTGTGCGGGGCTTTGTCGGCTGTCGTAACGGATCTCATGTAGGAGCATTTGAGTGCTATGGCATGTCAGGTGTAGGCAGACCCCGGAAGGGTTATGGTTGTATAGATTACTACTTAAGGATTTGCATGATTGGGTGATAATGGGAATTCACTCGTGTGTTGAGATGGTACTCTTGAATTGAGTCAAGTAAAAAGTTCCTATATGATGAAGTGTTCACCCTATTGGTGGTTCGAAAGTTGTGAAGGAACTCTTGTGCTACCTCATATTGGTGTTAGGTGCGGGAAGCAGTATGTAACTGGGAGTAAGAATCGAGATTTAGGTCTGGTGTTTATAAGGATGTCATGAGCTCGAAAGAGCAAGACAAAGTGATTTGAAAGTTCAGAGTAAGCTGGTGTTATCTTCAGTGTCACCTGAGATTGATATTCGGTGAAAGAGGCTTTGTACCCTAGTCATGGGTTCTTGATGTGTTTTACGGCCTTAGTGTTGTCGGTGTTATGGATGGGCAGACTTGTTGCCTTGTGTGGAAGGTCGTGGAAGCATGACCGCGAAAAGATTTTATAAAGTGTGACATGTAGTCACTTGGTGGATTTCAGATTTGGACTGAGTATAAAGAAGTGCAACATTGCTTAATTGAGAATTTACGCATGGAGGGCGTTCAGTTCAGTTGATTACGGATTATGGGGTGTTATTCCCAGTGATGATTGTTTTTCTCGTGTATTATGAGAGAAGGTGGGTTATTATGGACCCAGGCAAAAGCTATTAGCTTAGTTGGTGCGAGCAAGGTGGCTCGATGTTTGCAGATGGATTTAAATATGATTATGGGCTCCGTATGATCCAGGCATGTTCCTTTCAGTAGAGTGCTTGTCATGGAAAGGTATTCAAACAACGGGTGTTATTCCGTCTTCGTCGAATTCATGTGTTATTGTGATTGTGTCGTTCGAGTTGTGAAACAACTTGATAATTCCCTATGTGTTGAGGTCCCGCGTAGTGGGGATGTTATGTGAGCAGGATAGCTCTTGAGATCTAGAGTGTGTGTATATATATATCGCACCTCAATTGTGCTTGAGTTATGTAGCCTACGACTTTATCAGTCTCCCCAGGATGGTATTATGCACTTAGCGTGCTTATGATCGATATTCAGTAAATTGTAATAGTGAGCAAATCAGCTCCGTATATATATATTCTTATGTAAATTTTATGTGTGGATCGGGTGGCACGTCGCCACGGGTATGTTATTCAGATGGGGTTGCACGCCGCAACAGTGTGATGATGAGAAGGGTTAATATGTATTTATTTTCTTGTGTTTTATTTCCTATTTTGTGGTAAGAATTCATATTAGTTGCGTGAGCTGAATAGTTTCGTCCTGAGTCGTTTCTTATTATCATGTTCGAGTTATCGCCTATTGGCGCGATGTTGTATCATGTGAGCCTGTTGGTCATGTTGGGGTGGTTTGTTGTCTGAGCAGTTCGTACTAGGTGAGACGAGATTATCAGATCAGGGATCAGTGTGATGAGGCTATGTGAAGTGTATATTAAAGAACAAATACCATTATTCAGATTCATAATGAAGTGATGATTCTAGTCAAGATGAGGTATTCAAGGATTTGTTAACTCTGCAGTTGAGTATGAATTTCTGTGCATTTCCTCCGTTGTGGTGGTATCTCCAGCATTATAGCAGGATGTATGTATATATATCATGAGGTGCATTGGGAGCATTAGATTCGTGGAATTTTGGCTATTAAGGTTCAGGGAGTGTCATCGTGGTCAGATGATGAGTTATACGGTGCATGGTGCTGATTCAGCAAAGGTATGCGGTCATGTTCTGGTATATCGTGTGGTAGTTGATACGATGTTTATGGGTGGGAACTAGTCCTGACAGAGAAATTTCAGGTGTGTGAATGAATTCTGAGCTTATTGTATGGATAAGAGAAGAAATCTTCAGGTGTGATCAAGCTAATGTGCTCAACTGGGTTGTGGTAAAACGGGCAGGTGCTCGAGGTGTTAAACAGTGATTTCAGGTAACTCCATAGCAGTTCTTGGCACGTTCGAGGATGAACGTCGGTTTAAGTGGGGGAGAATATAACGACCCGACCGGTCATTTTTGAGCTCTAGCGCGTCGTTCAGCGGTTTGAAGTCGTGAGCAGCTTCGTTTCAGGTATTATGCCCCGTGGGCATGGTCGGAATTGAATTCCAGGAAGTTTAGAATTGATTTGGAAAGAAAATTGTTGGAGAAATCAACTAAGATTAGAATTTTGAGTAAACGACCTCCGAATCAAGATTTGAAGATTCCAGCAGGTTCGTATGATGTTTTCGGACTTGGGTGTATGTCCGGCTCGAGGTTTGGATAACCCGGGAGCGCTTCGACGTATAATGTGGAAGTTAGCATTTTAGAAGGATTTCATGAATTTGGGCTTGAAGTGCATATCAGTGAGGTTGATGTCCGTTTGGGATTCTGAGTTTGGGAATAGCTCCATATGGTGATTCTGGAATTAGGAGCACGATTGGGAGTGAATTTGGATGTCCGTAGGTCATTTTGGGGTCATTTGGCTAAAGGTAGAAATTTGAAGGTTTTTGAGAAATCCGGCCGGAAGTGGAAGTTTTGATATCGAGGTCAGAATGCGATTCCGGAAGTTGGAGCAGGTCCGTAATGTTGAATATGACTTGTGTGCAAAATTTGAGGTCAATCGGGGGGTGATCTGATAGGTTTCGGCGTCGGATGTAGAAGTTTGAAATTCTAAGTTCTTAAAGAATTAGATTTGAGTGCGATTCGTGATTTCAGCGTTGTTTGATGTGATTCGAGGGCTCTGTCATGTTTTGGGACAGGTTGGTGTGATTGGACGGGGTTTCGGGCGCCTCGGATGGATTCCGTGTGATTGACATATCAATATTTAAAGTTGGAGAAGGCTGAAGGTTTCTGTTATCTGGTGTAACCACACCTGCGAGGCTTTGACCGCAGGTGCGGTTAAGGGCGCCGCAGGTGTGACATTGGGGCTGGAGCTGAGGAGGTCGCAGGTGCGAAGAGGGGATTGCCGCAGGTGCAGAGCCGTAGGAGCGGCCATTGGATCGCAGGTGCGAAAGAGGCCTGGGCAGAATGTTTTAAAGTCGGGTTTGTGCCATTTCTCTCACATTTTTCATTTGGTTGTGGAGATTTTGTGGGATTTCAAAAGGAGATTTTCACCAAGAATCAAGAGGTAAGTGATCCCTTCTCATTTCCAAGTTAAATACAAGATCATTAAATAAATTTGATATGGGAACTTGTGGGAAGAATTGGGGTTTTTGAAGAAAAACCTAGAAAATGTAAATTTAGAATTTAGCCACGAATTTGAATATGGAATGTAGAGTAAATTGCATGATTGAACTAGTAGGGCTATGGGTAGAATGTATCTTCGAGAATTTCGGATTTCTGGGCACGTGGGCCCGAGGGCATTTTGGTCTTTTCTCTGAGTGAGGTTGGGAATATATAATCTGAATTTGGTCTGAGTATTAGGATGAATTTTCATTGCTAAGCCATTATGTGGTATTTTTGGAGCGTTGTGCGTCCGTTGGAGTCATCGGAGGGGCTTGGAAGCGGGTGTGGGAATTTCGGAGCGAGGTAAGTCTCCTTTCTAACTTTGTGAGGGGGAATCGTCCCCCTAGGTGAATTAATTCAGTATATGCTATTATCTACGGGGGGCTACGTATGCACGAGGTGACGGGAGTCCGTGCATAGCTACTATTATGCCATGTCTGGGTAGTCTAGGACCCACTAGCATGCCTTATGTGTGTACTTGTAATCCTGCCTGTAATACTAAACTGCCAATATACCCGAAAACGTAATTGAATATCAAAAATAAAACAAAATTTCATAATGTTAATGTTCTAGGAAGAGAATTGATTCCTCTGTGGAGATTTGTGTACCTGGACTGGGTAGTATCGTGGAATATCATTAAACTTGGCAAATGAGTTTCAAAGACAAATGATTTCAAAACTATATTTCATGTTCTTATAAAAAGGATTTTTCCCAGTTTCCTAAGAAAAACCGCTTCTTGATAAAAATAAGGATGTATTATGTGAATATGTGTACATATGAGCACCTGAGTCGCAGGTATGATTTGCGACCAGGCTAGCCTTATTGTTTTATGTTGACCGCGTCGCATGATCTATTCGCGAGCGGGGAAAATAGATGCATCTACGGTTCGAGCCGTTCGACCCTCGGCAGTGCATAATTTTTTATTGTTGGTCCGCGCCGTTCGACCCTCGGCATTTCTTGCACATGATATTTACTGCGTAGTTGCTATGATTTTGCCTGATTGCGGACCTGGAATATTAGGTTGTCAATTGAATGACAGAGATTTAAAGTTATCAAAAAGATTTTGGAAGAAGTTGTTCATTCCCGTCGATAAATTGTCACTTGATTAAATCACCATGTTGATTAATTGTTATTAATATGACGAAGATATAAAGTGTTAAACGGAACGGAGTCGAAAATGTTTATTCCTAATTTTAATGAATTGCCTATGATAATCATGCTTATTGTCACTCTTAAATATTTAAATTGACCTTTAGTAAGTGTCTAATTCGGCCTCTCGTCACTACCTCTCTGAGGTTAGGCGGGCGACTTACTGAGTACACATTGTTTTTGTACTCATCTACACTTGCTGTGCATTTTTATTGCACAGGTAATTTCATAGAAATGTGGAGGATTTGGAGACTTAGGCGAGCTGCATCTTCCGGAGGCGATCCGCAGCTGACAAAGTCTCCTTCGTACTGTATCTATTTCATTTAAGTTTCCTTGTCCAGTTGTATTTCGGACTGGCTTGTAATGATGTTGAATTCTTAGAAATTTTCTCATGTACTTGTGACACCGGGTTCTGGGATATGTATTGGGATATAATTGCTTAAGTGAAATCTTTAAACCATTTTTTTTAATTAACAGACTTTTATTTGGTTATTATGTAATGAAGTGAACGGAAGTGTTTTCATCAATGTTTTAAAACATAAAGTTATTTCAATTAATTAATGTTTTGGCTTGCCTTACCTTAATGTCCGGCGCCATCACGACCTTAGAGATTTTGGGTCGTGATAATTGTGATGACCCAAGGGGTCATTTTATAAAATTAGACTCCATTCCATGCTTAATAGCCATAAAAAGCTAAAATTAAATATCTCGATTTGCGTGCGCAGTCCTGGCGTGAAATTGAAAAGCTTTTAAGTGGAAATATGAGAAATTGTGATTTTTAGAATTTAAATTTGATAAAAGTTGACTTTGGTCAGCCTTTTGAGTAAACGGACCCGAATCCGTGTTCCGACAATCCCGGGAGGTCCGCAGTAAAATATGAGACTTGGGAGTGTGCCCGGAAATGAATTCCGAGGTCCCAAGCCTTAGAAATCAATTTTTTAAAGAAATTGTTTTGTTGAAATGCTTATGAATTGAAGAAAATAGATAATGCTAAAAATCAGTGATATCGGGTCCGTATTTTGGTTCCGGAGCCCGGTACAGCTTTGACATTTAAAGGTTAACTGTGAAATTTGGTGAAAAACGAAGTTCGTTTGATGTGATTCGGACATCCGGTTGAGAAATTATGAACTTTAAGAGTTTTTGTTGAAAATGATGAGTTTTGAGGTTTAATTCATAGATTTACATGTTATTGTCATGATTTTATCGCACGAGCAAGTCCGTATGATATTTTTAGACTTGCGTGCATGATTTGTTTAGGGCCCCGAGGGCTCGGGTGAGTTCCGGATAGGTGTTTTACACTTGAAATAAACTGCTGGTTTTTCATTGCTGGTGCGCTTGGAATTTCAACTGTGCGATCACGTGGCCATATCCGCGATCGCACAGTGCAAGCTCAGGGGGCCCTAGATTTGTACTGTGTGACTGCACAGTTCCTCACGCGAATGAACTGCCCCAGCCCCTACCGTGTGCGAACGCACCCCTCACCCCGCGATCGCACAACCCAATTTCACCTTACCCTGTGCGATCGCATATAATTAACCGCGATCGTAGAGTTTCCCAGCCCAGCTAATATAAATACCTGTTAAAAATGGGCAGAACCCTTTCTTCTCAAATTTTTCGAGGTTCCAGCCCTAAAAATGAGTTTTCTTCAACAATCTTCATCCCCAATTCATAGGTAATCAATTCCAAACCTTGTTCTTTCAATTCCTTACTATTTTGCATTACTTTTAACGCAAAAACAAAGAATTTTCATGGTAAAAATCTAGGATTCAGGTAGAATTAGGGATTTTGTAAATAATGAATTTTTATATCAAATTAAGGCCGTATTTCAAAACTAATAGCATATTTGGGTTCGTGGGTGAACGTGTAAACGTAATTTGGTCCGAACCCCGAGTTTAGACTAAGCGGGCCCGGGGTCAAGCAAGTTAGATGTGAATTCAAAAGGAAAAGCAATAATTGAGCAGTGAGTGGCCTGCGGAATTGAGGTAAAGTGTTTGGTCTAACTTTGGCTTGAGGGAATAGGACTTCCCACTTGTTTGTTATGTGAAACGCATAGGCGTGGTGTATAGGTGTAGTGACGAGTATCTATGCACCACCCAAATTGTCTGTTAAAAATGACTCCCTTCCTGTGCCCCACTTATTTGATCATTATCTTAATTTTTATATGTTCATTATTGCTTCTATGACTATTTGGCCTTGTTGATTTGTTGTTAGGTAGTGTTGTGATTATTTGGAAAGAGTATTGGTTGTTTGACCTGGTTTCCTTGTGATATGTATAACGGTTGAGAGGTTTGGTATTATTTTTACGAATTATATATATATATATATATATATTTACGTTCCTGGTGGTTTGGTGTTGATAATATTGAGGAAGTTGTGAGAAATGCGGTCTAATTATTTCGTAATTGTTGAGGTTCACATAGTTATTGGGTTTCATTGAGTTATTTCCAATTTGTCGTTGTAAGTGTGTTAAAAATGTTGGCTGTTCTCTTGAGTTTATCATAGTATATAAAGACTGGGCTGGATTGACAACGTTATGGTGTTTACTTATATTCTGGTTGGTTTTATTGTGAAATGATATTGGTTAAATCTTACGAGCTATATAATTTTCTGTTTGAAATTCTGGAAATAACAGTATTGTGAAAGGCTTGGCCTGAATTGTGAAATTCTTTATGAATAAATTGATATGATATGTCTAGTGGGAGCGGGTTGAACGCTGCAACAAGGAGTGATAAGGGTGGACAGGTGGGATCGGGTTGCACGCCGCAACAGGAGCAATAAGGATGATATATTTAGGGAGGATCAATAAGGGAGGAAAGGTGGGAGCGGGTTACACGCCGCAACAAGGAGCGATAAGGGAGGACATTTATATTTTTTTACTGATTTTCAAAGAAAATAAAGATTTCAAAAGCTAAATGTTTATTTTTACTATTTTGTTTTTTTTTTTTGCAAAACAAAGATTTGAAACTTTCAATTTTATATTACTATTTTCATATTTTGGGCACTACTTTTATTCAAAGATAAAGTTTGAATACTTGCAAATTATTGAGGAGTGGTTATAGCTGAGGCCTGAAAGAGGCGGTTGTATTATTTTATTATTGTTGCAATATGTGAATTGATGTGTTTAGATTTCCTTCCTGTTTTATAATTATTGTCTCAGATATATTTTTTTGTTCGTGTAGAATTGTTTTATTGTGTTATCGTATATATATTAATATCACAAGTTTATTGTTAAAGTCCCGCCTTAGCCTTGTCACTACTTCGCCGAGGTTAGGCTCGACACTTACTCAGTACATGGGATCGGTTGTAATGATACTACACTCTGTGCTCTTTTGCACAGATCCGGGTACTAGTCAACAGTAGAGCATTCCAGGACGACCACCCGATTTGTTTGGAGACACGAGGTACATCTGCTGGCATTCGCAGATTCCGAGAGTCTTCTCCTATTATTATTTACACCGTTTTATTATATTCAGAACAGTTACACTATTTCTTTCAGCCATTATTTGTAGTATTCTTTAGTAGTTCGTGGATTGTGACACCAGACCCTGGGGTAGTCTTAGAGTTGTTTACATAATTAGTTCGTGATCCGTTTTATTTAAATGGTCATTCTTATCATTTTATTTTATTTATGTTGGGAATTGTTTCAATTAGGCGCAATTGAAATTTATTTATTTATGCTCAAGTAATCAATCAAGGAAATTATATTGACTTCTAACATTGGCTTGCCTAGCAAGTGTGGTGTTAGGCGCCATCACGATCCCTGAGGTTGGGAAATTGGGTCTTGACACCTTCTTTGATTCCTCTCTGTCCAGACATAGTAGACCACTGCTGTGAATAGGAATATTAGTATTTCACCTCTAGCTTGCTGGCAATTTTTCTTTTTATCCATTCAATCTCCTCTTCCCAGCTACCAGTGTGATGTTTTTCTTCTAACCACTGTAGTTGTGTAGCCCATATTGTTCTGGAGTAATCGCACACAAACAACATATGTCACGGCCCAAAATCCGTAAGGTCATGATGGCGCCGGACATCAATGTCAGACAAGCCAAATCATTAATTAATTGAAATAAATTTCCGGTTTTAACATTTATTAAAAAAAAACATTTTTCTTTCACTTTATTACATATTAATCAAATAAAAATTTGTTAAGAAGAACAATGATTTAAATATCACACTTAAGCAAATATATCCCAACACATCCCAGAGCCCGGCGTCACAAGTAAATGAGCAATTTCTAAGAATTTATACAATTATCACAAAGCCTGTCCGAAATACAAATTGGACAAGGAAATCTGAAATAAAAATGAATACAGTACGAGGGAGACTCTGTCAGCTGCAGATCGCCTCCGGATGATGCAGCTCGCCTAAGTCTCCGAATCCTCCACATTGCTATGAAAGTACCTATGCAATAAAATGCACAACAAGTGTAGCATGAGTACAAAAACAACATGTACTAAGTAAGTCGCCTGCCTAACCTTAGAGAGGTAGTGACGAGAGGTCAAATTAGACACTTACTAATGGTCAATTTAGAATAAATAAGTGTGACACTAAGCATGATTATCATAGCCAATTAATTAAATCAGGAATAAATATTTTCAACTCCGTTCACTTTTAACACTTTATATCTTCGTCATATTAATAAAAATTAATCAACATTGGTGATTTAATCAAATAACAATAAATTGACCGGAAGGAACAACTTCTTTCAAAATCTTTTTAATAACTTTAATCTCTGTCATTTCAATGGATAAGTTAATATTTCAGGCCAGTAATCAGGCAAAATCATAGCAACTACGCAGTAAATATCATGCGCAAGCAATACCGAGGGTCGAACGGCGCGGATCAACAATAATAAACTGTGCACTGCTGAAGGGTCGAACGGCTTGAACCATAGATTCATCTATCTGCCCCGCTTGTGAATCGATCATGCGACGCGGTTATACATACAAATAATAAGGATAGCCTGCTCGCGAATCATACCTACGACTCAGGTGCTCATATGTACACATATCCACATAATAAATCCAAATTTTTATCAAGAAAGTAGTTTTTCTCAGAAAAGTGGTGAAATTCTTCTTATGGGAACATGAAATATAGTTTTTAAATCTTTGTTTTGAAACTCATTTGCCAAGTTTAATGATATTCCATAATACAACCCTACCAGGTATACGATTATCCACAGAGGAATCAATTCTCTTTCTAAATGATCAAGAAAATGAACCCTATTCTTCTTTAGATATTCAATTACGATTTCGATTATATTAGCCGTTTAATATTATAGGCAGGATCGCATGTATAACACATAAGGTATGCTAGTGGATCCTAAACTACCCGGACATGGCATAATAGTGGCTACGCACGGACTCCCGTCACCTCGTGCGTACGTAGCCCCCGAAGATAATAGCATATACTTAATTAATTCACCTAGGGGGACAATTCCCCCTCACAAAGTTAGAAAGGAGACTTACCTCGCTCCGAGATTCCATAACCGACCTCCAAGCCCTTCTGATGACTCCAAACGGACGCACAACGCCCCAAAACTATCCAAACAACGACAACCCAATGAAAATATACTCTAATATTTGCAACAATTCCAAATTATATAATTTCCCAACCCCGCTTAGTGAAATGACCAAAATTCCCTCGGGCCCACGTGCCCGGAATCCGAAATTTCTCGAAGATATGTTCTACCCATAGCCTTACTAACTAAAATATACAATTTACTCAAATATTCATGCTCAATTCGTGGCTAAAAATCCAAATTTCCATTTTCTAGGTTTATTCAATATTTCATAAATTTCTACCAATTTCCATGCCTAATCCATGCATATAATCTTGTATTTAACTTAGAGGCATGAAGGAGTTACTTACCTTGAAATTGCATGAAGGAATCCTCTCTTGAAGCTCTCCAAAAATCGCCTAAACCATGAGAAAAATGAGAAAATGAACCAAAATCCTTGTTTTAAAACATTCTGCCCAGGCCGATTTTCGCACCTGCGGTCCAGCCCTCGCACCTGCGCTTTCGCAAGTGCGCCCAAGAGCTCGCACCTGCGGCTTCCTTCTCCTCCAGTCGGATCCGCACCTGCGACCCAATACCCGCATCTGCGCCTTCGCAGGTGCGGAAATTCCATCGCACCTGCGATCCCAGCCAAGCCTGGCAATTCTCGCACCTGCGGCGCCAAAGCCGCACCTGCAGCCAAATCCTCGCAGGTGCGGATCACACAAGATGACAGCAACCTTCAGCTTTCTTCAACTTCAAATATTGATCCGTTAACCACCCGGAATCCACCCGAGGCCCCCGAGACCCCCGAGACCCCGTCCAATTATACCAAACTGTTCCAAAACATAATGCGGACTTGCTCGAGGCCTCAAATCACATCAAACAACATCGAAACCACGAATCGCACCCAAATTCGAACTTTATGAATTTATAATTTTCCAACTCCTACATCCGATGCCGAAACCTATCAAATCACGTCCGATTGACCTCAAATTTTGCGCACAAGTCATATTCACCATTAAGGACCTGCTCCAACTTCCGGAATCGCATTCCGACCTCGATATCAAAACTTCCACTTCCGGTCGGATTTCTCAAAAACCTTTAAATTTCTATCTTTAGCCAAATGACTTCAAAAATGACCTACGGACATCTAAATTCACCTTATGATTCCCACGTTTGCCATCATGGGCTACAAACAAATTCCTTTTCAGAACTAGCAGTTCTATCACACGGAAAACTGATTTTGGATGGCCTAATGTGATAAAACGAGGCTAGATGAGGGCATAGCCTATAAGATGCTCTTTTAGAACAACGAATATCGTTTAGGAGATCTTCTAGGTAGAATGGATACCCTTAGTTCGAAATTTCGATAGAAAACTCAAATATTATACCGAAGCTACCTAATCAACATTCGGGAGCGAGAACTCATGTCCCCGTCTTTAACTTCAAAAATTATGATAAAAATCACATGTTGTAATTACGGGT
>ML321611.1:424-22217 GCA_005239505.1 Nicotiana paniculata | reverse complement strand
TTAATATTTATAGCAAAATAGTATAGAATTTCGGTGTGGTCAAAAAATAGTTGTTCACAGCACCTTCATTTCTAGTTCAATCCTGCAACAAGCACAACGTATAAGCTTTAGGGGCTATTTTGTGTAAAATTGTATCCAAAATTCATGTATAAGGGCACGAAAAATGAGGCAAAAAGTCAAGTTATCAGTAGCTCGACAAATATCATCCGATCGAGGGTCGTGGAGCAGCTCGACCTACAGGATCAAATAGTACTCGCAGCTCGGGTCTTGAACGGTTTTAACATGGCCAGCGAAACAACTTAAGGTGAAATCATTTTACCGGTGAACGTAGCTGGAACAATACAACAAAACAAATTCCATGTAATCGAGGGCGACATGAGGTAAAATGCCTGGCTCGAAAGGATTTGGATTCACAACATGAGGGAATTCCCTTCGACTCTTTACCAAATATTGAAATTCTCAACACCGGACGGGGTGAAAACGGTATATGGGGAGCAACATGCTACAAAATAAATGTTCCCGGTCGATGAGGTGATACCGATATCGGCGCTTTCGACAATAAAGGGATCAGAGGTCAAAGGAAAACAGGAGGCCAAATAGCAACCACAGCCACCAACCTCGACTCAATCGAAAAAGCAGGGAATGGAAGAAGAGGACGAGGACTACTGGATCCCTCGATCCTTTATTATTCCCGAAGATTCCGACACCACCAAATCAACAGTCGAAGAGCTGGAACAGGTTATATTGATCGAGTACCTTCCTAAACAAAAGGTATACCTAGGTACGGGGTTAATCCCCAAACTCAGGAAGAAACTTATTAAATTTCTTATTGATAATATGGATTGTTTTGCTTGGTACCACTTAAATATGACAGGGATCCCACCAGGAGATAAAAACACATAGATTGAGTCTGGACCCGAAGTTCAAACCTGTAAAACAAAAAAGAAGGCCCTAGTCCGAGGTAAAACACGCATTCATCAAGGACGAGGTAACTAAACTTCTCAAAATAGGGTCCATTCGGGAAGTAAAATATCTCGAATGGTTAGCAAATGTAGTTGTAGTCCCTACAAAGGGGAAAAAACTTAGGATGTGCGTAGATTATAAAGATTTAAACAAAACATATCCTAAAGACTCTTTTCCTATGCCGAATATCGATCGCATGATCGATGCCACTACCGGTCACGAGACCCTTAGTTTTCTCGACGCCTACTGCGGGTACAATCAAATTCAAATGAACCCGGAGGATCAGGAAAATACTTCATTCATCACTAAATATGGCACATATTGTTATAACGTAATGCCTTTTGGACTAAAAATGTTGGCGCTACTTACTAATGCCTAGTGAAAAAAATGTTCAAAGAACAAATAGGTAAATCAATGAAGGTATATATTGACGATATGTTAGTTAAGTCCCTGCGCGCAGACGACCATTTAACATATTTGCAGGAAACCTTCAACATATTGAGAAAATATAATATGAAGCTCAACCCCAAGAAATGTGCCTTCGGATTCGGTTCGGGCAAGTTCCTCGTCTTTATGGTGTGAATCGGGGAATCGAAATCAACCTAGATAAAA
This sequence comes from Nicotiana paniculata, assembly GCA_005239505.1. Classification (NCBI taxonomy): domain Eukaryota; kingdom Viridiplantae; phylum Streptophyta; class Magnoliopsida; order Solanales; family Solanaceae; genus Nicotiana; species Nicotiana paniculata. The sequence continues at coordinate 20,642 of ML321611.1, read as the reverse complement.
TCAAGACGATCAAAGATATCAAAGTCGTGGACAGCGTTAAGGCCGTACAAAGGTTGGCAGGGCGAATAGCCGCCTTAGGCCGTTTCATCTCGAGGTCTTCAGATCGAAGTCATAGGTTCTTCTCGCTGCTAAAAAAGCAGGACAATTTTGCTTGGACCTGGGAATGCCAACATGCGTTGGAAGAATTGAAGCGGTACCTCTCGTCCGCCATTGCTTCATACTCCAAAAACGGACGAACAAAACTCTTCTTATACTTAGCAGTCTCGGAAGTTGCGGTAAGTGGTGTCCTAGTTCGAGAAGAGCAAGGTACACAATTTCCCTTTTATCATGTAAGTCGAACATTAGGCGAGGCCGAAACCCGCTACCCACACTTAGAAAAATTGGCTCTCGCTCTAATAAGCGTCTCTAGGAAACTAAAATTGTTATTTCAGTGTCACCCAATATGTGTGGTGACCACTTATCCTCTTTATAATGTTTTGCATAAGCCCGAACTTTCGGGCCAATTGGCCAAATGGGCTATCGAACTCAGCGGGTATGATATCGAGTATCAACCCCGAACGACCATCAAGTCTCAAATCGTAGCATACTTCGTGGACGACTTCACGCCAGCCATCGTACCCGAGTTTGAAAAGGAACTTTTGTTAAAATTGGGACATCATCGGGGGTGTGAACCCTTTTCACAAATGGCGCTTCGAATGTGAAGGGGTCCAGGCTAGGCATCATTTTGAAGCCGCCCACAGGCAATACAATTAGGCTATCTATCAAAACTTCTAAATTGACTAACAATGAGGCCGAGTACGAGTCCATGATTGCAGGTCTTGAATTGGCTAAAAGCTTGGGAGCGGAGGTTATCGAGGCCAAATACGACTTCTTGTTGGTGGTAAACCAAGTCAACAGAACCTTCGAGGTTCGAGAGGATCAAATGTAGAAGTACTTGGATAAACTGCAAGTATAATTATATTGATTTAAAGAGTGAAACTTACAGCATGTACCTCGAGAACAAACAGTGAGGCCGATGACCTTCCAAATTTGGGGTCATCGGTCGAAGACAACGAAATCAGCTCGGGGACTGTCATAAAACTTTCGAAGCCAGTGATCGAAGAAGGCCATGCCGAAATAAACTCCACAAGCCTAACCTGGGATTGGAGGAATAAATATATTGAGTACTTAAAAAATTGGAAACTCCCGTCGGACCTTAAGGAATCGAGAACTCTGCGAACAAAAGTTTCACGATTCACTCTGGCCGAAGATGAAACTTTATACAGAAGGATGATCGATGGACCATTGGTAGTGTGTTTTGGAGCAGGAGACACCGATTACGTCCTGCGAGAAATTCATGAGGGCACTTGTGGAAACCATTCCAGTGCTGAATCACTGGTTCATAAAATCATCAGAGCAGGATATTATTGGGCCAATATGGAGAAAGACACTAAGGAATTTGTTCGAAAATGCGACAAGTGCCAAAGGCATGTGCCAATGATCCACCAGCCAGGAGAGAAACTTCATGCAGTCTTATCCCAATGGTTGTTCATGAAATGAGGAATGGACATCATCGGTCTTCTGCCATCGTCCACAGATAAAGCTAAATTCATTTTATTTATGACGTGAGTCGAGGCTGAGATGGTTCGGACATGTTAAGAGAAGAAGCATTGATGCTCCTGTCAGGAGGTGTGAGAGGTTGGCCATGGAGAGTTTGAGAAGAGGTCGAGGTAGGCCTAAGAAGTACTGGGGAGAGGTGATTAGACAGGACATGGTGCTGCTTCAGCTTACTAAGGACATGACCCTTGATAGGAGGGTGTGGAGGTCGAGGATTAAGGTAGAAGGTTAGTGGGTAGTTTCTTTTGTTGTTCACCGATATTTTTAGTAGCATGCATGTCCCTTCATATTCTTAGATTTTTATTGTGTTATGTGGTTTTGTTCATCTCGGGTATTGTATTTGGTACTACTTATCATTTATCTCTCTTTTTTTCTTTTCTCTTCCTTCTTTCTTTCTTTCCTCTTCTTCTTCTTACCCTTTTTGAGCCGATGTTCTATTGGAAACAGCCTCTCTACCTGTATTAGGTAGGGGTAAGGTCTGGGTACAGACTACCCTCCCCAGACCCCACCTGTTGGGATCATACTGAGTTTGTTGTTGTTGTTGTTGTTGTTGTTGTATTTCTCCAAGTGGGTTGAAGCACATGCCTTCGAAAAAGTTAGAGAAAAAGAAGTTATAGACTTCATCTAGGATCACATCATATGCCGATTCGGGATACCTATCGAAATCGTATGCGACAATGGAAAATAATTCATCGGCAGCAAAATAAAAAAGTTTCTCGAAAATCACAAAATAAAAAGGATCTTATCGACACCGTATCATCCTATTGGGAACAGACAGGACGAATCGACAAACAAGACCATCATTCAGGAAAAAAAGTTTGAACAACGCCAAGGGAAAATGGAGAGAAATTTTTCCCGAAGTCCTTTGGGCATATCGAACAACGTCAAAATCCAGTACGGGGGCAACGCCGTTCTCCTTAGTATATGGCGCCGAAGCCCTGATCCTGGTAGAATTCGGGGAACCCATCTCCAAGTTTCGGTATGCAACAGAAGAGTAAAATCACGAGGCTATGAATACGAGCCTCGAGCTACTAGATGAAAAACGGGAAGCCTCCCTCGTCCGAATGGCCGCACAAAAATAATGCATCGAAAGGTATTATAATCGAAGGACCAACCATCGTCACTTTAGAATCGGGGACTTAGTTTTTGAGAAAAGTCACCCGCAACACTCGAGACCCAAACAAAGGAAAACTCATCCCAAATTGGGAAGGACCATATTAGGTCCTCGACATCGTCGAAAAAGGATCCCACAAGCTTGGAACGATGAAGGGCTAACAATTACCAAATAAGTGGAACATATCACTCCTCAAACGATAATATTGTTGAGGTATGACCTTCTCCTTTTTCATTTACGTTTTATACTAACTTATTTCAGGTGTTCGAGCGAAGGCATCGAAATTCTCTCCAAGCATGAAGTCCTTAGGTCTTAAAGCTCGCATTACACTCTTTTTTCCTTCGACCAGTTTTTATCCCAAATGGAATTTTTTAGCAAGGTTTTTAACGAGGCAACCATCTTTTCGTGCTAACTTAGAGTATCCGAGGCTTATTTACAATTATCCTAGAATAGTGGAGGGCATCACCCTTGGATGTTATGTTTTCAAGGAAAATACTTCATGTCAACAGGGTCTCGATAGGAAAATTTTGTAAAGAGCCAAACGGTCGAATGAACCGTGTCCATGTAGATTGCTCGAGCCCTAGTGGCAAAAAATGTACGCATGTATGAACATTGAAAGAAGTATTTTTCCTTACCAGATGTCTCGTGCCTTAATGAAATTTCTACTTTACAAGTTCCATACGTATGATTTTTTGTGGAAACTGGCTCAAGGGGCGATTACAACTAAACTTCGAACGATCAACCTCATACTCGGGGACTGCCGTAAAAAAATGACATGTTTGAACTATTAAACTTCGAGACCACAGACCTTAAAAGGGCAGCCCTCGATTTTATAGGCCAAGGCCACCGTACTCGGGGATTAACACTTTGAACAAGCTCAAAGCATAATTGGGAAAATAAGCCCAAGATACATACCCCAAGGCTATGGCCAAACTAACGCGGCTCGGAAACGTCTGGATTTCGCAATGAAAACAACCCTTAAAATTCCTTTATAAACTGGTTAGAAAAGCTACCCTCGACAAAATAACCAAAGGGCTTCGATTATATCAGCCCTCAAAAAATACAAACTTGTGCTAAGGCATAAAAAGCAAAGGGTTTCGATCATATTAGATCCCAAAAAAACCCTAAGAGTACAAACTTACTTCATGCTAAGGCATAACAAATTCTTATATGTAGTTTTTTAAGCCGAAAAGGGAAAAAGACATTTTTCTGAGGCAATATCGGCCCGATTCAAGAGACTAAGGACCATTATATTTTTTGAGTTCGAGAGTCCATCCTCACTCAACTAAAACCTAAGGGTTTACTACTTCGAGTTCGAGCAAGATCCCACTCAACTACAAAGGCAATAATAGTTTGGCTTCCCCCAAGTTTCCTAAAACCCGAAATCTCAAAAATATTTTTCACGAGGCATGAAGTATATTAAAACTCTTACAAGGCACAAAGCAAATCAAATTTTTCACAAGTCAAAAATTGAGACGAAATTCAAAAAATAAAGATTTATATATATATGAACGAAAGTATTTACAAAGGACCAACCAGGGTCCTACACAAAAAAGAAAGAAAAATACAAATATCCTAGCTATTTTTGGGGGTGACTCCCTCCTCGAGGGCAGCTTCTTCATCGAACCCCTTATCATTATCGGACCCATTGTTGCTTCCATCGTCGTCATCATCATCGCCATCATCGTCATCGGAAGAAGCCAATGCTTTAGCTCCAGCTTCGTCCTCTTTTGACTTCTCTATCTCTTCAGTAAGATCGAAGCCTCGAACGTGGATTTCCTCGAGGGTCTCCCTCCGAAATTGGCATTTAGCAAGTTCGTCAATCCAATATGCTCGAGTCTGAGCATTATCGACAGCCTCTCTCACTTGGGCTTGAGCAACCTCAACATCGGCCCGGTAGATGGACACCGTCTTCTCAGCCTCGCCCTTAGCTTGGACCTTTGCAAGTTCAGAAGCCATCTGAGCTTCGAGCTCTTCGATCTTCTTGGCCTAAGTCAGGCACTTTTTCTTCGCACTTCGAAGTTGGGCTTCGATTGACGACAACTGGACCAGGGCAGTCTCCTTCTTAGTAGCAAGGTAGTCCATGCGTTGCTTCCACTTGTAGGAGTCTTCCTTCACTCGATCGACCTCCTCCCACAACAGCTCAATCCTCTCGATCTTTTGTTGCAGCTGTGATATTTAAGTGTTAGCCCCCGTTCCCGAATCAAGTCCATGTTTTTTCAAAAGTGTCATTACCTGCTCGTCCAGCTCGATTTTCTCCTTATGAGCTTTAGCCAAATCAGCTCAGAGGTCTTTAATCTCCTTATATTTCTGCCCACAGTGAAGCTTGAGAGCATTCCTCTCTTCTAAAAGCCTTTGGAGATCAGCCTCGCATTGGCTCAATTCAGCCCGGGACTTAGAGAAAGCCTGTATAAATAAGGAAATGAGTTAGATAGAAAAAGAAAAAACAAAGGAAAGCTACATCTACAAATAAATTTAAACTTACTCGGATCAGGAGACGTTGGGCCTCTTCGAAAAGGTTGGATGCATCACTAAGATAGGAGGCATCCTCGACCCCGATAAAGCAATCCCGAAAGGGATCCTCCCCACCGGGGACTCCGCCTAATTCGGGAGTCCTCATAGCTTGAGCATCCCGTATAGACTCTTTGGAAAAGGCAGGAAGGAATAGCGAGTGACCTGCTGTCATTGCCCCAAGCGAGTCACTCGGGGCGCTCTGTTCAACTTGAGGGGTCTCGGGACTAGCCCTCTCTGATATGCCCACCATTTGACGAGAAGTAGCCTCGACCTGGGATGATTCGGGACTCTGCCCGAATCCTTCTTCAAAGCCTCCTCAGCAATGTATTGATGCTTTGATTTCTCCAGCAAACAAAATATAAACCAATAAATATCCAAAAAGTTGCATAATAAGAATCACAAGTATAGTGTTATCAATTTCACTAACTATGTTAACTAATTACAACCTCAAAATTCTACTACATTTAACTTGTTACTATGCAATTCAAAACAATTTCCATTCTTGAATTCTTTAACCGTAACTTGAGTATCTTCCAAATATAGTATAAAAACTTAATTTGGTTATATTTTTCATACTATGTTTGGAAGAATGGAGACATCACCAAATCTTACCAATCCGTGAGAACTTATAAACAATTGAATAATATATGCAAGTTTTGTCAATACGAACAATTTGTAATAACGTTATATTCGTCCAACATAAGTTGTAAAAATTGCATGGGGCTCCTTATTTGGTCGCCCTTTTTTAACCTGTAGCCGCTTTATTTTTCTATTTGCATCTGTACCCGTTTTTTTGTTGAAAGCCTTTTAAAAAGACGATTTTGCCCGTTTAAGTTGAAGTTTAAGCTGATATTTTTGTTAAGCACATTTAAGCTGCAGTTTTTATAAATGTACTAGAATACTTCAGCTCATGAAAAAACTCTTTTGGTATGAACTTTTACTTCAGCATACAGGAGAAAATTACATAGTGCAGGAGAAAAACTTCAGCACGTTTTTCTTGAAATTTTTAAAAATGAAGTAAACAACTTCAGCATTTTCTGCTGAAGTTTAGGAAAAAGCTCATGACAAAAATATTGAATGCAGGAAAAAACTTCAGCATATTTTAGTGCTGAAATCTTAGCAAATGAACTAAAAAACTTCAGCTTGTTTAACTTCTAAATTTAACTTCAGCATTCAAATGCAGGAGGAAACTTCAGCACGTTTGTCCTGAAGTTTTTACAAATGAAGTAAACAACTTCAGCATTTTCTGCTGAAATTTCGAAAAAAGCTGATGATAAAACTATTGAACGCATGACATAACTTCAACATATTTTAGTGCTGAAGGCTTAGCAAATGAACTAAAGAACTTCAACTTGTTTAGACTGCAAGACAAATACTTCAGCATTTTTGGTATGAAGTTTTAGCAAATTATGTAAAAACTCAACTTGTTTAGCAAATAAACCAAAAACTTCAGCATGTTATGCATGACAAAACTTCAACATATTTGAATTTTTAGCTTTGACGTTAAATTAGGTTTAACATGAAGAATCTTCTGCTTGACTTTGGAATTCAACGTGAACTTTAGAGGACATTTGAGGAGAGACAGAGTGATGGAGGAGATCCGTAAAGTGATTTATGTGTGATGCATCTTTTATATGTTTTGTCAGGGGTATAATAGTCATATAATTGCAGATTTTTTGTCAGCTGGCTACCAAATCAATAATTTTTAAAATTAGGGTACAAGTTAAAATGTTGAACAAATATAGAGTATGGCTGCAAATACTCCGCATAGGTTGGTCCATGCATTGGAACTTGTTCAAAAAAAAGTGCAAAGTTATGAGCCATAGCAATTTTTGCAAAACTTACTTAAATCGGTATAAAACTTAAACAGTGGCCTCAAATGATGCTAGTTTTGCAAATCTCCCTAGTTTGAAAGTTCAAAAGCGCCCATAGAAGGTCGAGGTTTGGACTTGGGAGCAATGGGGAGCAAGAAGAGGAAGAGAGGGGAGAGAGGCACTACTCATCCCCGTAACAAGTACTTTGATAACCCACCAGATTTCTCCGTCTTGGCCTCTAAATACTCTACCTTTGCACCTTACGTTTTCTATTCAGGTGATGCTCGTCGACCGAAAATTGATTGGACTGACTTCAATGCCACCCGTGAACTCACCAGAGTTTTGCTCCACCATGATCATGGCCTCAATTGGTAAATCCCCTTTATCCTTCAGGTTCTACTCTCTTATTTATGTAAAAGGGTAGCTGAGTTTTTGTACTAAAGACTTTATGATTTAAAAAGTGGATTTTATGATTTTATTTGTGTTTAGACGATATTGAAATTTGTTAAACTAAAGAAGAACGTTGTATAAAAAGAAATAAAGAAGATTGCTTACTTTTTAAGATTAAAATATTTTACAACTTTGAATTAAAACTACTCAAATCTTCATATTATTAGATAAAAAAAAATTAATGTACAAAGTTAAAGTTTTGGTCACTGTGCTTGTTAGGCCATTTCTTAGTTAAGTTGGTTTTTTCCTTCAGAGTTTTGATGACTGTTGTCCTCTTACTTGCTCTGTGAGCTTTGATTCAATGGTAAAAGTAGTACTACAATGCAGAATGTGTGGTAGGTGCACACAAAGAGTTCGAATCTTGTGTAGGTAAACAACAGATTTGTCAGTTACCAAAATAAAAAAAGAACTCTTTAACCAGAACGCTTTGGCTTATTTGGTGTCATTTTTGATTGCTTAAAATCGATAGTAGATGTAAAACCATAAATGAAATATATAGTTGATGTTTCACGTATGAGTTTTAACTTTTAAGCTTGAAGAAACTGAATGTGTTACTTAATTACTGATAGCAGGATGCTCACCAAGCTGCATATGAACTTTGATACAATCTAAGCCTAGAACCTACTTAAAAATAAAAAGGAGAAACTCTTGTCTGTAGTTTAGAGGCAAGCATAGGGCGGGTATTTTTCTTTCAATCACGTACGCCTGAACGTATTTTTTTTGTTGAGAAAAGGTTTTCGATTTTATAAATGCCTGAACATGTTTTCTATGTAGGTGGATTCCCGATGGACAACTTTGCCCTACAGTCCCCAACAGATCTAACTATATTCATTGGATTGAAGATCTTTTGTCATCGAACGTCATTCCTAAAGTTCAAGATGACAGAAACTGTATTAGGGGTTTTGATATAGGAACAGGGGCTAATTGCATTTACCCTCTTCTCGGTGCATCTCTTATGGGTTGGAAGTTTGTTGGCTCTGGTAGCCCCCTCTAATTTGTAATTTTCTCCCTTGCGTCATTGTTGATGTTTGGCTAATAAAATTGCATTATATATTTACAAAACACTGATTTCTTCATATGTGTCATCTGTTTTGCTTTATAACAGATGTTACCGACGTAGCTGTCGAGTGGGCAGAGAAAAATGCCAAAAGTAATCCTCATATTTCTGAATTGATTGAAATCAGAAAAGTTATCATGGAAACCCCATCATCTTCCAAGGAAGAGTTGAATGATGAACCAGGGAAATATGGCCAATGTACAGACGTAGTCTGCGACAATGGAGAGACTGTTGTCGTTGGACCTTCACCTCCTTCTCATCTCCCAGTGCACTCAGGTATAGGAAAGAGTTACGATGGACCACCTATACTTGTCAGTGTTGTCAAGGATGGGGAGAAGTTCGATTTTTGTATGTGCAACCCTCCATTTTTTGAGACGATGGAAGAAGCTGGATTAAATCCAAAGACTTCTTGTGGTGGGACTATGCAGGAGATGGTTTGTCCTGGTGGAGAGAATGCTTTTATAACTCGTATTATTGAGGATAGTGTTCAGCTCAGGGAATCCTTTCGGTATGCTTTCAGTCTTTGAATCTGGTTTATTGCGTTGTGTGTTAGAGAACTTTATCATGGAAGCTCGATTGAAGAGTCCTTATATTTGCTGACCCCATCTTTGCCAGGTGGTACACCTCAATGGTCGGAAGAAAAACTAACCTAAAGGTACTGATGTCAAAGCTTTGGGATGTTGGAGCAACAATAGTGAAGACAACTGAATTTGTGCAAGGCCAGACATGCCGTTGGGGTCTTGCCTGGTCATTTCTCCCTGTTTCCAAAAAGATGGTACCATTCCATGTGGCTGAGAAGAATAACATGTCGTTCATGCTTGAGGTCTGTTATTACTAGACTTTTATTCAGTCATCTATTCAATCATGGGAAATCGGTGATTCTGATAAATCAGAGCTCAAATATCATAAGCTTGTCAGTAAAAGTTAGAACAAGTAATTTCCTTTTCACCTGATACTGTCTCTCACTTTTTATGTGTAAGCTTTGTCTCTTTTGTTAGAGATGGTGCTGTACAATTATTTGCAACGTCAAGTTTGTCTATGAATTTTTGGGTTTAGAATTGGAGCTTAAACTGAAATATTATTTTAAGTTGAAATAGTGGTTTAAAATGTATTTCAAGTGAAGCTTATGAAATCTTAAAAAAAAAAAAACTCACAAATCTTCAACTACTTCTATCTTCATTTTCAATTGTAGTTCATTGTCCAAACGCAATTTCAACTTCCGCGAACTTTTTCAACATCACTTCAAATTTTATCCACTTGCATACTAAGTTATGGGGTTGAGTTTAGTATTTTGACAGTTTTGACTATGGTGTGGATTGGTTCTTCTTTAGGGATGCGTAACAGATATGGGGGTTGAGTTAGTATTTTAACAGTTTTGACTTGTTAAATGTGGCTTCTTTAGGGATGTGTAACAGGTAGTTTTGATGGCTGGGAAGAATTCACTTGGAAGTAGAATCAATCTAATATCGTTCTGTCATCATAGAAAGAGCAAAATTCATTTCGACCCCGTCATAATTCTCAATCAGTTCGGTGCACGGGGTGTGGCTGAAAAGCATTGCTTCATTTTGTTCTTTATAGGTCACAATCTTAGTTACAAAAAAGATCAACTTTCATAAATCCATTATTTATGCTGTGTGCCAGTGGTTTAGCATGTGGAACAGACCATAAGATCATGGATATAATGGTTTACTGTGATCTTTACTTAACAAATTATCTGATCACTATTGCTATCAGTTGAGATCTTTTTGTTTTGGTGTCTGATGATTATCTTGTATAAAATTGGATCATATCTACCATATATTTGCAACTTGCAAGTAATACTTTTGAATTTGGATTGGGTAGGAAGCATTGGTTTGTTCTTCTAACCATTTAACTGCTTGACTTACCTTAAGATATCATTATTTTCTCCCTCAATCTCCTTAACCACAAGGAAATTTTTTGGTGGCGAGCTCTGTGCTCTGCCCGTCTTCCCACCCCACCTGAACCCAGGAAAAAAAAGTCAATTGGCACTTATATTGTCATTGTTATCCTTTTGCATGGACTGATTGTTGACAAATTATGTATTCACCTAGGTTTTGAACTTCTGCCTTATGTATGAGTTCATGTGCTTCTCTAGGCAGACTAACTAGTTTCTGCACAAAGTGGTTGGACTAGTTCTGTTAATTACTTCCATTGCTAGTAGTTCCAAGATTTCTTACTGATTTTCAACGTTTGTTTAGGGTCTGCAGCGCCATCAGAGTGCCATTAATGTATTGCAATCAGTGGAATCCTATTTCTGTAGTATTGGCGCATCCTCTAAATTAGACTCTGCCTCGTTTAATGTTGAGGTAAGCTCCATTTGTTCTTCTATCTGATTATTACTCTACCTGTTACATATTTTTCCTGAATCTCAATGTTTTCTTATAGGTAACTTTGTCAGGCGAGCAATGTAAGTCGATCTTGAAGACCCAGTCACAGAATGGAAACGAACAGGATATACCAATATCTGCAAATTGTTCCTCCGGCCAACTGAATGACATGCGTCTACGTGTTTCTGTAATTCTACATACTATTTAGCATATTGTGTACTTCTGTCATTGGAACCAATGCCTGGTTATTCTTGGGGCTTGTTAGTCTCACTATTTAGCATGTTGTGGTTTGTTAACTAATGCGTCGTTGCATCTATAGGTCTTCCAGCAGATACCAGGGACACTTCTGGTGAGGGGATCATTGCTCCAGAAAGAGATCCCTGTATCAGGTTTGTCCAAAATCATTCGGTCATATCCAATCAATCCAGTTATATTTCATTTTCCTATTTTCATTGCTTCCTAATCTATTTGGTCAAAGCCGGTAGTGTCTCATCCCTCTTTGGCAGATTATTTTGATAAGGTAATTTGGTAAATAATTATATTTTTGAGAAACCTCCTAACAAAACATGTTCTCTACAAATGATAACCAATTTTTTTCTATTAAAACAAGAATCACATGGGTGCACCAAAAGCTCACTAAAAATCATGCTGTTACTTACATATACAAAGTCATTTTCTACCCCCTCACAAGCTCTCCTATTTCTTTACTTCCACTGGACTCACATTATAGGCCACATGGCAATGTCCTATGTTTTCTCTTCCTTCTTCTAAAAGCCCAGCTCTGTAGGACTTCGACAGAAACTACAGAAAGAAAAACATGTTTGTTAGCCTTACCTCAACATTCTCTCTTACCCATCCTTGATATTTTATCTGTTTTTGCAGGGGCGTTTTCTTTTATATTCCAGCAATTACAGGAAGTTTTGAAAAGCAAATTCAGTAAAGGCACCAGATGATGATTCCTTCTCTTGATGCAGAAGATAACATGCGTATGATCTGCTGAACTGCAAGTGAGATAATACAACGGTGACTTATGTGTATGGTTAAGGGCTGGGTAGGTTGTGTAGGAAATGTTGAGGATCCTAGTAATTACAGGAAGTTTTGAAAAGCAAATTTAGTAAAGGCATCAGATGATGCTTCATTCTCTAGGTGCTAAAGATAGCCAGTGTATGATCTGCAGTACTACTAGTGAGATGAAAGCAGTGTGACTTTTATGTATATTTCTTTTGAGTGTCTAAAATAAGTTTGGGGTGAAATTAACAATTCTTCCTCTCCTTTCTTGCATTATTTAATTTTCTATAAGAAATTTGTCTTTTTAGGGGAATTCAGGGATTGATAAAATTGTATTATGTATCTTTTGAACGACATGTTATTTATGTGATAACCGATAAATTCTCGAGATCCATTGACGCATGGTTCAAAATTCGGCGTATAATGGGCTCACCATCTATTCTTTCTCCACTTAAATACCAAGTTTTTGTCTGTAATAAGGTTTAAACGACTGCTGATACTCTTCATAATACTAGGGTTATCACACAGACGGTGATATAGTTCACACCTAAATTAACAATGTATCTATACCCAGAAGTGGACCCAAGATTTTTATGTGATGGGGCACAATATTCTGTTCAACCAGTGCCCCTTAAAGGCTTTTAGTGTTCCGGGTGCTAAGAATTTTAAATAAATCATTTTCAAGGTATATACGTATACATATACAGGATTTCTGCCGAAACTAACGGGATCCAGTGACCATTCACTGTAACACATAGGTCTGCCGGCGTCTGTACTTCATGCATGAATGACCTGTAACAATATGTTATGTAGAAAACTAAGACGATTCTCTGACGACTAAGTTTATCGATGAAGATAATGATAAGTTCAAAGATCTGCTGGTGGTTGATCAATCCAATCAAGGCCGCCAGCATGAACAATTGTCTGAAACAAATTAGGCATTTGTGAGAAAAGTGAGAACTCACTGTGTTGTTGTGTTGAAACCATAGAGGCCTAAAGACACCATTTTGAGGATCATATGAAACCAAATTGCCCCAGTTGGTTAAATGGATAAATCTCGTAACCAGCTTCCCCAATACTTCTCCAACTGTTGCCACTAAGACTAAATACTTGAACTTCTGAAGTCCAATTTGGAAAGAACCAAGATCGTTATATGTGATCTTGATCACCTTGTACTCTCTGGTAACAGGATGAAAACCAAATCCAAAAACCAAGCATTTACTCTATTTTCCAAGTGTCTTTTGGTTTTTCCAGGAGCAATTTTATAGGACTTGTAATGCATTTTGTGCCTACGTTGTTAGTTGTGCACAAGACTCTTGAGTTGCTCTTTTGAGTATTTAGAACAGAGATGTCATTGGCTTTAAAATATTTATTTGGACTAATATGTATTAAATCTAAAATATAATCCAAATATCTTATGAATTAAAATTATAATTATTTAAATGCAAACAACAACAATATCCTCTATTTCAAGTCTTGTTGAAATGTTAACTTGTCAAACCTAAAAGATCAAGTTGAATTATTAATGTAGAAACAAGAAAAAGAAAATTACTAATCTATATATATACCATATTAAAAGCACTAAGCCCCTTATCGAAGTTTAAGTTACATTCCTAATATTTCGGATATTAAAAGTAACTACAATTTTTGGCTATTAAATCTTCTCATTGGAAATTTGGAATTATGTAGGAAGTCCTAATATTTAGGACTTTGAAATTGATTAAAATTTTACTTTATATAAATTTTTCCTTATTAAAATATTTTTTCTGCATAAAGAAAATTTTACGTCAGTTCCTATATTTTAGATTTCTAATGTTTTTCTCCATGTTACAAAAATGAAAGAATACGACTATGAATATTATTCCATTGAAAGATGAATGTGTCAACACCAAGTCTCATAAGGAATTCTTAGTGATTATGGACAATTTCTGCCTGTTTTTTATTTAAAATAAATTAAAATTAGTATTCAATAAATCGATCGAAATCGATCTATTATTTCGATTGATAATTTTAACTTTTTAATAAAATCGATCGAAATCAGCGATAACTTTGATGAGGATAATGAGGGAAATGAAAATGACGACATAGGGGGTTTTCCCTTTCTTGATGAAAGTGATGATAACGCCGATCATGAGGATCTCAATGAGGAGGGAGGTCAAACAATTCATCTCTCCATTTAGCATTATTCCTTGCGAATTTCTGTCAATCTAGTACTTCCTTGTTCAATTTTATTTGTTCATTAGACAAAAAATATATTTTTATTTTTACTTGTCTCTTTTAGTAAATTAAGATTTTTTGAAATGTTATCATTAACTACTCATTTCCTAATTTATTTTCCAAGATTTTTGAAATGCTATCATTATTAGGGGTTATATGATAAATATATACTATAATTATTATTTTTTAAAGGGCGTGAAAAGTTCAAAATGAATAAGTAAAAGTGAACGAAGGGAATAATAAACATCTGATTTAAAAAGCGTTATCTCGAAAAGCTCACTGTAAAAAGAAACAACAAATGACATTTCATATAGAAGAAAAAGAGTGAAAATCTAGGACAATTGATGAAGTTATTTCACTCTTTTATCCTTATATAATAATTATGTCACTTTTTTTTATATAATTATATTAAAGTAACTGAATTTATAACTACTATGGACTAAAATCACAAAATTATTGTATGAGTCAAAATCTGATCAAAAGAATTCTATTTAAGGAAGGACGACCAAGGGTCAATCAAGCCAAAGTTATGTACATGAAGTAGTATACATGCGAGTAGCGCAACTACGATCGAGGTCGAGAACTCTGATCGGCTCAAACGGCTAGCTTAGCAATTAGATACTTTGGAGGAATATTCCACAGGATATCCTCAAAACTCAAGTACTTTAGTTTAGAACCGTTGGAAAGAAAAGTGTCCTATATACGTAGTAAGGGAGAGGAATTCAGAGAAGGAGGCTAAAAGAAGAAGACAGACACACCTCTTTTAGGGTGGAGAGAGTTTATCACTTTATGCTCTCCGCCAGAAGGAGAAAGGTCCGAAGATTCTTGTATTTCGTCCATCGATCAACTTTATCAAACAATGTGGATCCGCCTTGCTCGGGATTGGATGAATCTTTTCCTTTATATACATTTTGTTGTCATTCGATGTTATTCAATACACAGTCTTTTTCTCATACCATAGAAATCGACCACCATTATGGCCAATGTTTATATCCTACTATACTTTTACATTCTCGTTGTACATCTCAGATCTGTGGTTAATTATCTTTAGCTAGAATTTGCCTGCTATCTTCTTACTTAATTAGTTTAACAAAAAGGCATAAAGCTTTTTGGTCAAACAATTTTGCGCCGTCTGCAGGGAATTTCTAGTTAAATTTTTAGTTTCCTCTAGATCCAAATTCAATTCTAGTTCCACTTTTTGTTCGTTGTGGCGTCATCCTTTCGTTACAAATGCAGACTTGAGAAATTCGTAGGCGAACTCTTGAAATAGACATACCAATCAAGGTTAGATCTTTGCATATATGTACGGGATGTTCTACGAGATCTTAGTGAATTATATTGTCGTTGCATGATGCTGGAAGGCATGTTATTTATGCTAATAGAATGAGATCGTGACTTGTGAGGATTTTTTAAAAATAGAAAATTAAAATTATGTTTGATATCGATATGAAAACTACGTTTTGTTGTAGTAGTGGCTTTGGTGTGTCATGCATGTAAATTATTAGAGTAGGATTATAGCCATTACGTATAAATCACGTCCCCAATTCTATTTCCAATTAACGCTAGACATCAATTTTATATATTATATATATTGCTCTCTCTCTCAGAGAGGGATGATAGACGGTTGTGTAATTCTTTAAAATGATAAACTTGTCTCGCCTTTATGTTTATGGTGTGGCTTATGTATCCTTTGGTTTTGTGCACTCGAGATAGGATCAGATTGGGTTACAAACGCGCCGAGATTGGATTGGGACTCGAATTCGGGATCCCAATATGCAATGTGATTTGCCAGCCTATAAGGTGCCCATATTCGACTAACAACGAAGCTGAGCACGAGGACGAGATTGGATCTAAAGCTAGCACTCGAGTACGGAGCAAAATGAGTCGTCCTACGGTTTGACTCTCAGCTCGTTGTCAATCAAGTCGCATGGACTTCCCAGATCAAGGAACAGAGACTGCGGAAACACCAGGCCGAGATCTACAAGTTGTTACCCTAGCTCAATGAATGCCAGCTCGACCAAATCCCTCGAGCACAGAATGCCGAAGCAGACGACCTTGCCAAACTGGTAGCGGCCACCAAAAGCATAACCGGAGAAGGGAACGTGGTCGCTTCCCTCCACTCATCGATCAATCAAGTCGAGGTAACGAACGATTTCATTTGGTTTTAACTTACTGTTTTTTCTGAGTGGGTAGAAGCAGGAGCATTCTCCCAGATACGCGAACATGGAACAACAACCGTCATACAAAAAAAAGGGAGATCAGTTGCGACAACGGACCCCAACTCATCAAGAAAGAGGTCGCTGAATCCTCCGAGAAGTAGCATACCACACGAATACTCTCAATGCCGTATCTCACAACAGGCAACGGGCAAGCAAAATCCTCCAATACATCAATACTTAACATCATAAAAAGAAAATCCAAAGACGCCGAGAGACCATATAGACTGGGACTGGATTGCCAGCCCGGGAAACATGCAAATCTCTCCAATACATGCAGGAAAAGCATAAGTGCGTGAAGCTCGCCCGTATTTTCGCCGAAGCGACGCTGCGTCAATCAAACAAGTTAATTTTGACTTCGCTCGAATTAGCCACGAGTTAAATTCGACCTCGCTTGAATTCATTACGGGTTATTCGACCTCGCTCAAATTCACGCCCATGCGTAGGGCTATGCATAATTTGGTAAATACCGAATTACCGCATCGCAATCACATATTTTGGTATTCGGTATTCTTTGGTATTCGTTATGATATTTGGTTTAAGTTTTAAATAAATGATATTAGGTATGGTATTTGGTATTTTAAAATGAATTACCGAAATACCGATACCGTACCGAAATCTATATTATATTACACAATACACATTTTATTAACTATAAGTATAAGAAATCTAAAATTTTACTTTCTTTTATTCTCTAATTTCATCAATTAACTTTAAGCAAGTAACAAGACATTTCTCTATGTTTTCTCTCTCTAGGTTGGTATATGCTGGTTTTGGACAAAACTTTTGTCAACAAACGTTTTTAGTTGTATACTTTTGAGTACTTTAATTAAGAATATTACCGTCTATGAATCTATGCACTAGTTAGTATTCAAACTGAATAAATCGAAACCGAAAGGAGAAAAACCAAAGAATACTAAATTTAATTAGGTATGGTATTGGTATAGTATTTTACGAAACCAAATACCGAAAATAACAAACCGAAATGTCTAAATACCGTACCATACCGACCGACGAACACCCTACCCATGTGGCCCCCGGCCATCATCGATCAAACGAGTAAGATCGACCTCGCTCGACTTAACTACGAGTTAAATTCGACCTCGCTCGAATTCGTTACGGGTTACGTTCGACCTTGTTCGAATTCACACCCATGCGGAACCCGACCATCATCAATTGAACAAGTTAAATTCGACCTTACTCAAATTAACTATGGGTTACATTCGACCTCGTTCGAATCCACGCCCACGCAGCCCCCGGCCGTCATCAAACAAAGGTAATATTCGACCTAACTCGAATTGACTCATATCCAACCCCGTTCGAGAAAATTAATGTTCGGCCTCATTCGAAACACTCGAAGAGTCAAACATTCGGCCTCACTCGACTCGACACGTATTTGACCTCATTCGAAACAATTAACGTGCAACCTCGTTTGAATTAGTCACATTCGACCGCGTTCAAACCAACTAAGAGTCAGGGATTCTCACAAAGAAAAACATTCCAAAAAGGAAGAGAAGGGCCAAAGAAGTACAACAAAAAAAAGAGATCAGCTGTTCCATTCCAATAAAAATAAAAAGTTTACAAAGGGACAAAAGGGCGCCCCCACAAAAAGAAAAAAACAAAAAAAAAGTACAAAAAGCTTCACGCTACATTATCTCCACCCACGCCGTCACCGCCTTCCCCGCTTGGTCCAACAATGTCACCTCCACCGTCGCTCACTCCATCAGCATATTTATCATCGAACGCAAGCCCGTTTTCGACCTCCTCATCTCCGCTGGTCTCCGGTGTCGTAGGGTTATAGCCGCAGGCAAGCCGGGCTTCACGTGCCTTAGCATGAGCATCTTCGAAAGCCACTTCAGGAACATTCCCCGCTGTTATCAAGCCCATGTATATATCCCACTGAACCTCAGCATGGATCCACATCTCGTATAAATGACGAGGAACATCAAGAGAGGCAGATACATGAGAGGGAGCCTGAGCTAAAAATCGTACTTTCTCAGTATTGAGAGCATCAACTTGATCGCCCAGGCTCGAGACATATCTCTCAAGCCCACCAATTCCCTCATCGAGCCACGCCTCCCTTAATGTGGTCGTTTCCACTTCAGTTGCACGTTTAGACCTAAGGATGCGGATAGAGTCCTCCAATGCCTCTGCCCTCGCCAAGGCCGCTTCCCGGGCCCCCTCAGTACCCTCCAACTCAATCACCTTCTCTTCCAACTCAGTCACCTTCTCCGCCAATTCGACACTCAGGCCGGCGACTCTATTTGCGCTTTGCTCAAGCTCTACCCACAGGGCCACCAATTTCGCCTGAAGATCGACACACTCAGCCACGACCCCCTTGCCCACCTCGAGCTCTTCTTCCTTGGCGCTAAGAAACCCCTCAAGTTCGCTACATCTGCCAATAGATCGCATCAGGTCCTCGTCCTTCCGGTCCAACTCCTCTCTAAGGGATTGGAAAGTGCCGCCTACTCTGAGCCGCACATGTATATCACGACACTTGTCACGATACCGGCGGTACTTTGAAACCACTTTCTGGAAAATGGCAGCCCGTTTTTCCTCCCGACGGGCGCTCTCAACCTCCAGATAAAAGTCTGAAGAAAGAAAAGAGAAGAAAAAGTAAAGGGTCAGAAATCATCAAAAGCGGAAGGCGCGAAACGAAGAAAACAGTAAAGAACTCACCCTCAAAGCCATCCTAGCTATGTCCATGACAAATCGGTATCTCTGAGCTCCTGAAGGGCCCTATTATCGGCGACAGAGTAAAGGGGGGCGAAGGAGGGCACCAAGCTCAGCGTATCCTCCAACAAATCACAGTCCGAAGGAATTTCGATCACGCGAGAAGAACCATCTGTTCTCACCTCGACCCGGGTGAACCCCTCCTTAGACATTCTCACATACTCAGGATCAATATCAGATCTGGACTCATAGTCATCTACAACCACTCCCTGCGCCCTCACGCCGACCGAAGAGGGAACATCGGCTCGCTGTGAAGTCGATGGATCATCCCTCAGAATGACCATAGCCGCCCCTGAACTCTGCCCTTCTTCCAAGGCAGCCAGCTCCACGCCCGAACGGGGAACAATCTACACGCCCAAAATAGTGTCGCCGCCCTGCTCAAACACCGCCAACGCGGGTTCACCCCTCGAAGGCCCCTCATCCCCGGTCATCCCGTCAGTCACTATCCTTCGCCTTTCAACGGATCCTCTTCGTCTTTGCCCTGCGATGACTCATCAACTAGATGTAAAACTGTGGAAACCGGAACCTCCACCAGCGGAGCAGCATCTTGGCGGTTGAGTCCACGCGAGACCAGAGTCTGCTGATGCGAGGCTAGAATTCATAGTTTAACATGTTATATGCCTTACATTTTATGTGCGTTAATGATAAAAATACACTTTATATGTGCTTAATGGAGTTTATTTCATGTGTAGGTGAATTGGAGATGGAAACCGAGCTAAATGGATGCAAATACGTCAAAAATACGCTTGAGAGGCGAAGAGGGAACACCCTGGCCTTATCCAGGCGTTTGCCTCCTAAAGCCAGGCTGGCCCTGGCGTTAGGGGGGCGTTTGCCTCCTAAAGCCAGGCCTGGCCTGGCCTTATCCAGGCCTTAGAGCCAAAACGCCTGGTCTCCTGGTTCTGGTCAATTTCGAGTTTTGACGAGTTTAAGTGTTTCCCGGTTGAAATAGAAGTCTCCTACACGTTTAGGGTTTGTCCTAAACTTATAAATAGACCCCAAAAACACAACTTAGAGAGAGATTAGATGAGAGGAAGCCATTGAAGAGAAGGAAAACATCGATTTGTACAGATTTTCTTCATTACTTTGTAGTTTAATTATACAAGTTATTTTAGATTTGGTTCTTATGAATTTGTTTAGATAACTTCTTTAAT
>MDKI01056680.1:0-10080 GCA_005239505.1 Nicotiana paniculata | reverse complement strand
TGTTTGTTTATTTTAGAATTTCCTTTTTGCTTTATTTTATATTGTTCACAGGTTATATTGTAAACGCTCCGCCGTAGCCTCGTCACTACTTCGTTGAAGTTAGGTTCGGCACTTACACAGTACATGGGGTCGGTTGTAGTGATACTATACTCTGCACTCTTTTGTGCAGAGCCAGGTACCGACTAGCGTTAGGAGATTTTTAGTAGCCCGCATTGATCTTCGAAGACACGAGATAGATCTGCCGGCGTCCGCAGATTTCTGGAGTCTTCTCTTAGTTTAGATACTATTTTTATTAATATTTGGATTTATTGCCATTGAACAAAATAGGAGTGTAGTTATATGTACCTTGTGTCAATTCCCTAATAAGTATTCCAGTTTGGAGTTCTGATATCAGCAAATACTAAGATGATTCAAATTATTTCTGTTACATATTTGTCTGTTTCTTCAACAACTTCCGTACTTTTTGTTGAATAATTGGACTTTGACTTGGAATTTTTTAATTTTTTTAGAAGTATTCACACCTCGGTTCATCCCCTTATACTGTGAAATGTTTACCTTGAATATTGAAGTATGCAATTCTTTTTCGTTTCTTGGGAGAATTCAAACACACAGGAAATAAGTAGCACCAGGCAAGTGAAAAACGAACATCTTTCAGAAATATGTTTTTAAGATAAACTTTTGGCAACTAATAACAATAATACCATACTCAATATGTTTTCACAAGAGAAGTTTGAGAAGGATAGATTATACGGAAATCTTACCCCTACCTTATTGGAAATAGAAAAATCGTCTAGTTTGACCCTTAGCTCAAGAAAAAACGTTTTCAAAACATAAAAAAGAAGAAGGGTAAAGACAGTTTCGATTAACACAGAAAGAGACCCTATTAAAAACTAGGGGCTTCCCCTCAATCATGCAACCTGAAGTCCTTGTTCACATGATTTTCTTCCTGTACCTTTTTCTATTAAATAAAAATAAAGACTCTTTTCTTCATTACTTTATCCAATCTTCTTTTAGTTTTGTATTTTCATTTAGAGTTGTTATGAGTTTACTAAAGATATATTTATGTCTAATATATAGAAATTATATTTAAATGAGTATGTCATACAATTTCAAATTAAACAGAGGTCGTCAGTTCAATTATTATCACGACTCATTATTAGAAAGAATGTTTACACGCTCATAAGAATAGCTCTTGATAAGTTTTTAACAACCAATAAAATACAAATTATAAAATTTTGAAAAGTGTTCTTTAGATGAACAAACCATTAATCTAGGTATATTAGATTATGCTACCATTTCTATTGAGCCGCCACTGCTGTCATCTTGCCAACTTTTAGGCCAGGCTCGAACCTATGGTCCTATATCCTAACATTTTCATTCAAGTGACATTTTAAAGCGCAGACCTATAACCTAATAGATTAATTAATAGTGTAATACTTAGGGGTCGTTTGCTTACCATTCTAATCCCGGTACTAAATTTTGGGGTTGTATTTATCCATGGTTTGGTTATTGATATTAATTAATACTAATGTAAATTTTATACCAAAGTTTAATGTTATTTATCTCATATAGAAGGGCAAACCAACAGGAGGAAAGATCACAACTGGTCTAGGAGCCGAAAGAGCTCAACTGACTTAGTTGTAGAGTGCGACTGAAAAAGAGACATTGCGTGTCACGTCGCCTTATCCATAGAGGAAGAAGGCGTATGCTCAAGTCTAAAATCTTTCCTACCAATCGTATAGTCACGCTTGCGTTCGACCTTGGCTTCAGGGTTGGCTCCTAGGCCCAGCTAATAATAAACTACAATACCAGATCTCCCGCGAATAATCCTTCCGAACCCGAACAATAGCAGTCCCGATTCCAAGAAGTATAGAATATCGGGACCGATAGAGCTCCATACGATAGCTTGCTTTAAACCAAACGGCCCCTTAAAGTGATAGGCTAGAGTAGGACAATGCTAGATGCGGCTTATTTTAAGAGGATTCTTTGGTCTGTCTAATTTGCAGCCAAATTTCTGGCTCTTGTTTCATGTCTTTGCCACTCTCTAATTTCTATGCAGAGAGAGAAAGAGACTTTCCCACCTTATGTGGAGCAGAATAATAAGTTATGTGTCTTTGATAGACATAAGATGCTCAAAAGTAGTCATTCTCAAACAACTTCTGATTGAAGCCATTTTACATCCATAAACACTTTACTACTCTGTAGAAACATTCAAATATAAATTTTTCAAACACAAAAGTCGTCTTCCTTTTTCTTTTTTCCTTTTTTTTTAAGTCAAAACTTTGCATCTTCATGGGAAAAAAAAATCACAAAGGCAGCTTTTTCTTATTGATTTTAAATTTGGTGTCAAGGTGTCTGCTTTGGGTTCCTAATAATTCGGATTCGTGCAGTGTAAGACTCTTTTAAAATGAATATGCTCTTTATCAAAATCTTTATTTATTTTTAAAGCTCCAACTCGAGACTTCTCCAGGATGAAAAGATCTTATCCATCGTACCACAATCTTTGATAATACATGAAAAAGAAAAATTAAGTGAATATATATATACATGCACAACAAATTGAAGGATAGAATAATCATCTAACAGACTTATTCTTAAATTTTGTGGCTCACAAATGAGAAAGACTTGATGTCTAGCTTAGGTCAAGTACAAAGTGGAAAGTGAAAAAGGGTAATAAAAGAGAGAATTTAGTAAAAGTAACACAGTAGACTTAAAAGGTTATCCAAAGTAATTGGCGCCGCATATTAAATTCTTATTCGCCCAAACATTGAATAAAAACGGCTAATTCTGTCTACAATTACATCATTCGTAGAGTAATGGGCAAAATGGCTGAGGTTGGAATAATGTTGGAATTTTGTCGGGGAAGCCTTCTTTTTTTTTGTTCTCTTATTCTTATCCTTCAAATTTTGCCCCTTTCCCCAAGTAAACCCTGATCATCAGTTTTGTTTTTATAAATATTCTTTTTATTTTCCATTGATTGTCAATTACTAAAACTTGGAATTGGGAAAAATATTAGTAACGTGAAATATTGTCGTAAAATTTGAATTCAACCCAGGTGTACCCTTGTTTTGTTTACTGATGTCTTAGTTGGCGTTTAGACATAACAATGTGAAGTTTCAAAAAAGAGTGAGAAAATTTTTAAGTGAAAATGATATTAGAATTGTGCTTGGACTTGAATACAATTAGAACTGTTTTGCATTTTTGTGAGTGATCTGAAGTGAATTTTGAATAACAGTTTGGAGTTTTCCTAATTTTCAAAAATTGTCGAAATTCAACTTCAAGTGAAATTTAAAATTTTTATGGCCAACACTAATTCCAAAAAAAAAAAAAGGAAAACATTTCGGGAAAAAAGTTTTAAAAAAAATTTCATGGACAAAGCCCTTAATTTTATATAGCTATATAAAGGGAAAGACGTGTGTCTGTGTGGATAATTATGATTATGAAATCAGATTTTTGCCACTTATGAGTTACTTGTTAACTTTTAGAATTTTAATAATGATCAATAATCCTAAAAAAGTCTTGATTAGTAATTATTGTATGCAGATTTTGGTGAGCAACAACATTGCTAAAAGAAAAGAAGATCCACTCAAAGATTATGTATCTTGAATCATTATCTTACATGGCAAATGATCAATCAGCCTAAGAAGAAGGGAATTAATCAACACTGATCAACATTTTCAAGTGCGCAAAAATGGAACAAATCACAGACAGTCCAATCAGTGTTAACCAAGACCCTCAAACGTGCAAGAATGGAGCAAATCACGGACAGCAATCAAACCTGCAAGATTCAGCAGAAGCTCAAGCCAAGAAGGAATGACGAAGGCAATCAACCAAGATTATCTCTAGTCAAGGAAGCAATTCGTAAGGAAAGAGAGATGAATCTAGCTACCATTTCAAGATAGATTCATGAGATAACCCTTGCGTCTTTCTCTAGAAGTACATGCCTCACAAGGAAAGGATTCCTAAAATTGCTCAGTACATTCCCAGAAGACAAGGACGCAGAAGACTCATGAAGCTATAAAGGAAGAAGAAGAAGAAGGACATTGAACTTACGCAACTACACAATCTGTTTCTAAACCTTTCTAGTTCTTAGTACAAACACTGTATTCTTGAGTCTACAAGTGTCACAAAAGATAGGAAGAGATAGAACGCAAAAAGAGAGTTGCGTCAACATTACAAAAGCTACTGTCACTGAATTTCGTTGATGGTGAACGAACCAAAACCATCACTATTGTAACTTATTGTCAAAGATCTAAGATAACCCTTGCAACGCACGGGAAACTGGACGTAAGTATATCACCGGTACTGAACCAGTATAGAAACTATTTTGTCATGTTATCTTTCAGTTTGCTTGGTTCATTTCTCTTTAACTGTTCACTATGCAAAACCTAGTCGACTAAAATCATACTTAGTCAACTAAGTTTTTTTAATCGACCACAATTCACCCCCTCCCCTCCCCCCCCCCCTCCCTCTTGTACTTTCAATTGGTATCAGAGCAAGGCTTACAAACTTTGCTTAACAGCTAATGAGGAAAAGATCATGGGATCAAACACTGTCGTCGGGGCATTATTTCAAGAAGGAACCTCTCAGATACGACTTCCATATTTTATCGGGCAATACTTTTCTCACTGGAAAGTTCGTATGGAAACATACACTATGTCATATGACATTAAAGTTTGGCGTGTGATAAAAAATGGAAATCTTCCAATTCCGCTAAAGAAAAATGAGAATGGTCAAGTCATAGTATCAACTGATTCACTTGACTTAGATGATTACACTGATGAACAAGTAGTTGTCATAACAGTGAATGCCAAAGCAAAAAATCTACAATATAATGCTATCAGTGGAGAAGAATATGAAAATATTTCAAGCTGTGTAACTGCTAAAGAAATATGGGATAAATTGGAGGTCATATATGAAGGAACCAACAAGGTGAAAGAAACAAGGATCAATCTTCTAATTCGTTATTATGATCTATTTCAAGTGAAGGATGGAGAATTAGTAGAGGATATGTTCTCCAGGTTCAGCAAATCCTTGGAAATCTAAAGTCTTTTGGCAGACCAATAAAGAGAGGAGAATAGGTCAGAAAAATTCTTAGAATCTACCCACGATTTGGCAGCCCAAGGTTATTGCTCTGGAATATCTGGACCTTGACATGCCCGATGATGAACTTAGAGGTGATCTAATTGCCTTTGAGAAAACTCACTTGGACAAGAAAATTCAACAAGAAAAAAAGAAAATAGTTGTTTTTAAAGAAATTGTGGCTGAACTAGAAAATAAAAAGGAAGAGAAATGAGGAGAACATGATGAAAATATAGCCATGCTCTCCCAAGATGTAACAAACATGATGAGGAAACATAGAAATAACAAGAGAGGTAAATCAAACTTCAGAAAAGGAAGGAAGAATAATGAAAATAATAAAAATGATGACGATGCTATGAATGTGGAAAACATGGACACATTCACGCTGATTGTCCCAAACTGAAGAAGAAGCTCAGCAGGAACATTCAAAAGAAGAACTCTTTTGGATCCTGGAGTGATGAAGAAGAATCTGACCATGAAGAAATTGCAAATAGGTGTTTCATGGCCATAAAAGAAGATAGAATTAAGGACTCAGGTGAACTTGGGCTCATGGAAGACGAAGGAGCAGATGAGGAAGAAGACTCAGGTGAACTTGGTCTTATGGAAGACGAGGGAACCAGTGAGGTACGTCATCCTACATGTCCCAACTGTTATGAACTCCAAGAATTTGTTGATATTGCTCTTGCAGATATTGAGAAATTTCTAAATGAACTCAGAAAAATCCAAAAAAAAAAAAAAACTGGGTCTTGAAGCTGGAAGTTTGTGAAATTGAGCGTGACATGCTTCAAAATGAAGTTAATGAACTTCAACTTCAACTAAATGGATTGCAAAAATCCACCAGTCATAGTTCTGTCAAATCAAATCAGATTGTTCCTCATACATCTTTGATTAGAACTAGAAACTCTAATGCATGCTCTTATTGTGGTAAAAATGGTCACAACACTAGCCAATCCAGGAATAGAATCAGAACAGAAAGGGGCTCTGAAAATCCCAATAATCTGTCGTGTTTTTATTGTGGAAAACTTGGTCACACTTCTAAACATTACAGGTTCAAGGACAACAGGAGATGGGTCTAGCGACCTAAATCCTCTAGTCAAGATAACACTCAGAGACCTAATCATTCAGGACCCAAGCAGGATTGGGTACCTTAAAAAAAATAAGTTTATTTTGCAAGAACACCGCAAGAAGAATCGAAAAGGAAAATGGTATCTTGACAGTGCGTGTTCCAGACATATGACTAGTGACAAACAATTATTCAAAACTGTCTCCAAACTAGATGGATGAACAGTTACCTTTGGAGATAAACCAAAAGGAAACGTAATTGGAGTGGAAAAAGTTCCTCTCAGCTCAACATATGATGTGGATGAAGTGTATCTGGTTGATGAACTTGGTTGCAATCTTCTCAGCATTAGTCAACTATGTGAATATGACTACGAGCTTCGTTTCAAAAAATATGGTTGATTTATTGAAGATGAATTAGGTAAATTTATTCTCTCTGGAAATAGGGACAGAAATATTTATACTATCAGTAACTTATACAGTGTTGGTAATCAAATTTGTGATGCACGTCAACTAGGAAAACAAACCAGGTCCTCTTTTAAAGTCAAAAATATTGTTTCTACTACAAAGCCTCTTCAACTACTGCATATGAATATTCTTGGACCTACTAGAACTGCTAGCATAGGTGGTAGAAAGTATGCTTTTGTTATAGTAGATGATTTTTCTCGTTTCAGCTAGGTTATTTGTCTAAGTCATAAGGATGAGGCATTAAGAAACTTTGAAGTCTTTTGCAAGAAAGTGCAGCATGAAAGAGGTTACTACATTTCCTACATAAGAAGTAATCATGGAGAAAAATTTAAAAGCAAAGCATTTGAGAACTTCTGTAATGATCAAGGGATCTCTCACAATTTCTCTTCCCCAAGATCGCCACACCAAAATTGAGTGGTAGAACATAAAAACAGAACTCTACAAAATATGGCAAGAACCATGATTGTGGTAAATTCTCCACACCACTTCTGGGCAAAAGCCGTAAGTACAACATGTCATATCATCAACAGATGCCTTATTCGACCCATACTCAAGAAGACTCCATATGAACTATGGAGAGAAAAAAGACCCAACATCAGTTATTTCCTTCCTTTCGGTTGTAAAGATTTATTCACAACAATAGAAAAGACAATCTTGGTAAGTTTGATACCAAAAGCGATGAAGGTATTTTTCTTGGATACTCTCCCTCTAGTAGAGCATATAGAGTTTTTAATAAGCGTACTTTATCCATTGAAGAATCTATAATGTTGTTTTTGTGGACACTAACCTTCATTTGAAGAATGATCACGTTCCTGAAGATGAGAAAATTTCCATAGTGCCAAAGTCTATAAATATAGGTGAAATTTCTTCTGAAAAAAATGACTGATCAGCAAGATCAGTTGACTAAGAATCTTACAGAAAATTAGGAGTCCACCGCGATCGACCCAATAAATTCTGCTGAAAAAGAGCCAGCATTAGTTGTCCCAAATGAATAGAAAAGTGAACCTAGATATCCTCATAAGTATATCATTGGAAACCCTCAGGAAGGAATGAAAACTAGAAGATCTCTAAAGCATACATCAAATATTTCCCTCATATCCCAATTTGAACCAAAAAAGGTGGACGAAGCACTTGGAGACAAAAGCTGGATAACTACAATGAAGGAAGCACTTGATCAATTTGCGAAAAACAAGGTAACTCATCCCTAAGCCACTAAATGCATCCATTGTTGGAACAAAACGGGTATTCAGAAATAAGTTGAATGAATCTGGACAAATCGTGCGAAATAAAGCCAGACTAGTTGCACAAGGTTATTTACAACAAGATGGAATTGATTATGAGGAGACTTTTGCCCCTGTTTCCAGGTTAGAATCTATTTGCATTCTATTAGCTTATGCCACCCATAAGTGTTTCAGACTATTTTAGATAGATGTGAAAAGTGCCTTCTTGAATGGATTCATCTCTAAGGAAGTTTTTGTTAAGCAACCTCCAGGATTTGTAAATGAATTCTTTCCTAATCATGTCTACAAACTGTCAAAAGCAATGAAGCAAGCCCCAAGAGGTTGGTATGAAAGTCTAAGTTCATTTTTTGTTGAACATGTGTTCGACAGAGGTAATATTGATACTACTCTTTTCATCAAACGATCATATCTAGGTAACTTAATTGTACAAATTTATGTAGATGATATTATTTTTGGCTGTACTAACAGTATTTTGTGCAAGAATTTCTCAAACATCATGAAAGGAATATTGAAATAAGCATATGGGAGAACTAACTTTCTTCCTTGGACTTCAAATCAAGCAAGTACAGAAAGGAATCTTCATTTGCCAAACAAAGTACACGAAAGAACTCATCAAAAAGTTTGGTATGTCTAGTGCAAAGGCCACAGGAACACCTGAGTCCATCAACCACTTTGAATGAAGACAAAAACGGTAAGAGTATTGATGAAACAAAGTATCGAGGTATGATTGGCTCATTAATCTATCTTACATCTAGTCGAACAGATATTATGTTTAGCGTTTGCAAATGTGCAAGATACAGTCAGATCCTAAAGAATCTCACTTGACTGTTGTTAAACATATTATTAGATATTTGATAGGGACAGTCGACTATGGCTTATGGTATGAAAGTTTGGAAAATTTTGATCTCAAAGGCTTTTCAGATGCAGATTTTGCAGGATATAAACTTGATAGAAAAAGCACAAGTGGAACACGCCAATTACTTGGAAAATCCATTATATCCTGGCACAACAAGAAACAAACTTGTGTGGCCTTATCCACCACAGAGGCGGAATATTTTGCAGTAAGCAACTGCTACACACAAGTACTATGGATCATGCATCAACTGCTAGATTATGATTTATTTCTTAATTTTGTTCCTATTATGTGTGACAATACCAATGCAATTTGTTTATCAAAAAACTCTGTGCATCATTCTAGGTCTAAGCATATTTAGATCAAGCATAATTTTATACGTGATCATGTTACTAAAGGAGATATTGTGTTAGAATTTGTTAATACTGAAAATCAGTTAGTGGATATTCTTACAAAACCTTTACTTGAAGAAAGATAAATTGGTATCTGTACGATTCCCTCATAATCGTGTTTAATATTTTCTATAATTACTTTTGTTTATTTCCATATATCTTTTTATTTCGCTAGAAAAATCTTTTAGTACTTGATTAGTCTTCACTCATTTATTGTGAACTGACGACGTAGTTGTGCAGAAGGAAACTTTCCAGTTGCCTTTCACACGTCTCTCCAGGCATCGAGGCGTCCTTTCTAATGCTTTTTAACCCCTCCTCCCTCGATTATACCTCCCATTCTCTCAAAGTAATCAAACTTCTATCTCTCTGTCTTCTTCCACTCATGGCCAAAGAAAAACCTTCTCCCTCCTCTTCCATACCCAGAAGAAGCCACCAATTCAAGAAAACCAAAGATGACCCTGTTGATATCAAATCCTCCGAAAGCACATATCACTTACTCACAGAAGAAGATTTGATTGGCTCTCAAGAATACATTCTCATATCTCAAAGAAGGGCGGGAAAACGACCAACGGAGTCCATCCCCAAACAATCCTCTCAGAAAAAGGGAAAAACTGAAAGTATAGAGTTTGGTCCTGAAGACAAGAAGATTTTCTATGTTCCTGAGGAGAAGTCTAGGTTTGTATCCTTCAAAGGAAAGTCAATTGCTTTTGGACGCACTGTAAGTTTAAAGTCTATGCAAAACTCTCACTGTGGTGTTCTGTCTATTTTTCAAATAAACTTGTCTCTCTATTTACTACTGTTGGTGATACTTTCTATGAAGATCCTGTGCGTATGTTTTGTGCAAATCTTTTTGTGAATGATAAAGGCGATCTAGAAACCACGGTCTTAGGAACTTACATTATCCTTGATTCGTATCAGTTTAAAAAAATCTTTGCTACAAAGTTTGTTGGATACAATTTTTTTGTGCAACATTCCTGGCCAGATA
>MDKI01057292.1:0-25255 GCA_005239505.1 Nicotiana paniculata | reverse complement strand
GTGGGTGCGATATCTGGACTTAAATTCCTATATTACTTGTCGACCACGTACACTTGCGTGTGCATTGGGAAATCAACCAACATTAAGATCACCTAATTGAAAAACAAAAATGAATTTTTTGGCTAGAAACACTAAAATAGGTAGCTAACCAGACTAATCATTGCTCAGTATCATGACTTTACTACCATACTCTTTTGCCATATATTAATACGATGCCCTGGCTACTAATGATGTTTTTCTATCTTTGTAAATTGAGGAAAATTAAAGACTATAACACGATGAACCTGGTTCATTGTTGCTGGTTCAATTGACTGACAAGGTACGTGTTCATCACCATACACTTATTGAAATAATTATAGTCACACATGAGCATGACTCTATCTATTTGGTTCATTTCAAATTCTCAGTACTTATCCCAAAATGAACCAGTTTCAAA
Organism: Nicotiana paniculata; assembly: GCA_005239505.1. Taxonomy (NCBI): domain Eukaryota; kingdom Viridiplantae; phylum Streptophyta; class Magnoliopsida; order Solanales; family Solanaceae; genus Nicotiana; species Nicotiana paniculata. The sequence goes on along the minus strand of MDKI01057292.1, from coordinate 24,819 downwards.
AAGTCCCATCGAACCTTAATTAGCCTAGATTTAGGGAGTTATAACCGTCTAATCACTGATAATCCTGCAGCGATTAGACTCCCACTTGACCAAGAACTATGTCCATTGCATAATTAATAACCACATCTTTAAAAGGCCATCATTACCTCCCCTCTTCAAAAGCATAACCGTCGAACCAAGTTCATCATTCCTCTCATACCAAAGCGATCAACATTCTTCTCTCCCCAAATCTTCATAACAATGTCTTATACACCACCCCCTGCTTCATATTCATCAACCACCCTTGATTACGAGGTCAGTCTTGACGATACTGGTTCAAATTCTCCATTGATACACAACTCACATTCTCCGTTCTCCAACCAGGTCTTCAACCCCCCAAAATCCTCCAATTCCTGAATCTATCCCTGAACCCACTCCTTCACCCAAATCAATCCCAGCCGTTACACCTAGCCCCACTCCAGCCCCCAGAAAACGTAGAGTAAGGATGTTGGCCAGGAAAACAGTTGCCTCTGGTTCTCATGCTAGAAAATTGAATGAGATACTTCAATCCAGCAAGGTCCAAGACTCTAAATCTTCCAGCGAGTCTTTCAAATCTACAAAAGGATGAAGCACCGGGTTCATCTGACACTGAAAAGGGAAAACTTGAAGTTTGGTCTGCAACTGAAATGGCTGAAAACAAGTTTATCTTGATTGGGCCAATAGTGGATGTAGAGGTACCAGATAGGCGAAGAAAAATTAAGGAAAACATAAACATTGAGAGAGAGGAAGAAGGCAGTTCAGAAAGGGGATCTGGGAAGGAAGGTGCCACTCTGGCTATTGGTGGCCCCGCTCCTGTGATTGTTGAGGAAGGAATCAAAGTTTCAGGGGGAAGCAATTCTGGGGAAGCAGCAGCAGGTCTGGAAAGTCTACAACCAGAAGTAGATGAACCTGGTTCATCTATTGAGGAAACGTTGGTTGAGTTGATAAAAAAGTTGGGTGAGTCCTACAATCCCAAAAAGAAGAGAACTCCAAAATCCAAGAAAGCTAATACACCGGTTCCAACCAAGAAGAGGAAAGATTCATCATCTGTTGATGCTCCTGCCCCAAAGAGTCGTGTTACTAGAACATAGTTAGTCAAAGAGAAGAAGAATTGAAAAAAGCTATGAGAAAGATCAAGAAGAAGAAGTCTGCCAAGGGGAAGGCAAAAGTTGGAGAGCATGTTGAGGCAGTTCATGTTGATGACGATGAGATGGACCTGGTCCATCAGAAGGAGAAACCGGCAACAGTTGAGGTTGAGACACCAAAACCCAAGAAAGCTAAGGCTTTTTCCAAGAAGTCAGCATCTGTGTCTGCCACACCCTCAACAATTGCAAAGAGGACCAGGTCTGCGTCAAAGAAAGTAAAGATTTGATGATGAGGAATGAAGTGGAGAAAAAGAGGAAGTGTTTGGTGAGGAGACTGACAAACTCACAATGTTTGATAAGCGTACTGTCATGAATGGGAAGCTGTTTAGAGACCTTGAGGAGTCAGGGATGATTTTCCTGTTGGATACCTTGGATGTGCGAGGGTAGAAGGACATGGTTCTTCACCTTGAGGGAAGACTGGCTAGGAATGAGTTGGTTGAATTTATGGCCAAAGCAGTTGTCAAAGATGGCAGAGTATCCTCCAAGGTTCAAGGGGTTGAGATTTCATTTGATGAAAAGGAGTTGGGGAAGATACTGCATATCCCTTATGAGGGTTATGATGATTATACAAGACAAATGTGGCCTAATCTGGATGATTTGCCCTCAGCTCTTCAAATCACAAGGTCCTTCTGTGAGAATGAGCAAGAACTGGAGCCCAAGGAAGTGTTTAAGATAGATGAGGCCTCAGCACAAACTGTTCTTCGAGTTTGTGATAAAATTTCTACTGCCTAGGCAAGAGCGAAGGCACATTGCCAGCTACATGGATCTCACGCTCATGGAGCGTTTGTACAGGGGTAAACAGATCAATTGGCCTGCCTTCATCATCCAGCTCTTGGACAGGGTTGTGAATTGAGCCAAGGCATATGTTATACCTTATGGGTTTATCTTGACTGTTGTGCTTGCTCACTTCAAGGTTCCAGTGAAGAATGCTGAAATGGCTACTGCTAAGGACTACTTTGGGAAGAATACGCTGCTGACCTGTGACTACACCGTTAATATTCCTGATGATGAACCTGGTTCATCTAGGAAATTGCCTGTTAATAGCAAGGTCAGGACGCTTGTGCAGGACGGTGAGATCAAGGATGCGGAGATCCTTCGCTTGAAATATCGCCTTATTGAGGTTGAAGCTGAGCAGGATGCTCTCAAAGCTGAATTAACTAAAGAAAAGGAGAAGAATGAGGGTGTTCTTCATCAAATTCTCTCTCTTCTTCAAGCCAAGACCACAACCTCCTCTGCCCCTTCCCAACCTTAGGAGTCCAGTGCCTCCAAAACCCCCCTCTATGACCCAGTTTGGGATTGTTCTGCTTTTTGTTTTCTGTTTTGCTCATGGTTGTGACTGTTCTTAATTCTTTTTGTGTATGGTGCCTGATCTGCTGTCTAATCAATGAATTTTGCTGTTTGGTTATTGATTTTGTCTCAGTTTCTTAAATAGCTTACATTTGATTGGTTTCCTTTGATGATTAATTCATGATTTGCATCTGCAGTTGCCTCAATGGCCATGAGTAATTGTTAATACTTCTGGTAAGTTTATCATTTTGCAACTTTTCGATGATGCCAAAAGGGGGAAGATATGTGCTTTCAAAATTTCAATGCTTTTTGTGATATTTATAACCTAATGAACCTGGTCTCTCTATGATGAATGCTTAAATCTATAAAAAGTGTCTATGTTGGATTGAAGTATGTACATGATTAAGCACAGAGTTTGTTATCATCAAAAAGGGGGAATTGGTTGAATCAAGTCACTGCATGGTTTTGAAGATTGACAAATGCCAACCCAGTTAAACCAGGTCCATCAGGGCAAACATAGTCAAACCGAACCATTGGCACGAGAAGCGTCCATGCACATGAGATAAACATTATCTGTGAACTAAGAGGTTATCTAGAACTAAGAGGTTATCTCCTAAGCGAAAAGGTTGCAAATTGATAAGAAGATGGAGTTTGATTTCAGGTAGGACAGAATCGAGATCAAGGAAGTTGAGATAAACTCAAACTCTTCCACCAAGGAAGAGTTGTATTAGAACTGAACAACAACGTCTCAACTACTGACTCTATTAAATGTTGAAGCATTCCTGCTGAAAAAATAACAGACAAACACATAAGTGAAACAAGAACTGAAAGAAAAATTACCAAAGTAATTTGGCAAGCAGAATCCTTGTGCGACACAAAAGCTATTTGAACCAGCTAGAAGAACCAGTTCCATCTGTTGTGTTTTAGTCTAGTTTATTTGTAGTAGGTTATTACAAATTGTACCTTTTAGCTTTATCTAGAAGCAATTGTAATATGTACTGAGTGTTGAAGTTAAAGTTAACTTGAAGTTTGTCGCAAGCTAGAGGCTAGTTTGTCACAAAGGAATTAGAGTTAGTCCTTAGGTTTACAAAAGAGTTTATTTTGTAAATGTTGTTTGGCTCATTGATATAGTGAAGAGTTTGGGAAAATCCTACTGGGAAGTAGGTCGTGGTTTTTTCACCTTTGAGCCAGGTGTTTTTCCACGTAAAAATTGCTGTGTTCTTTAAATTCTGCAATTACTTTTCCGCAAACTGTAGAAGTTAGAACACCAAGAAGAACCATGTTCTTCTATAGAGACTGCACTCGAAAATTGGACACCATACAAATCACCCCCGTCTTGTGTGGTATTGACGTATAGAACATCAAAAACCGACAAACAACCATTTATTAAATTGATGAGAAATGAAATAAAATAATTAATAACAACCCATTTAGTATATTGTCTTCTTGTGACGACCCAAATTTCCCCTCCGTTAGGTATCGTGATGGCACCTAGTCTTAAGGACTAGGTAAGCCTAACATTCATGGAATAACAACAATAATAAATAAAATCTAATATTTTATGAAAAGGGATTCTTTATACGAGAGCATATTCCCAAAACCCGATAGTACAAGTCATAAGCTTTAAAGAATTTACACTAAAATTTCTAATTACCACTGTTCGGAAATAAGTACAACAGTGTATGGACAAAAATATAAGACGGTGACTCCGAAACCACGAACACTGAAACGGTTTTACCTTGAGTCTCCACAACAGCAACCATGCTGCTAACAATCAATACCTGGATCTGCACAAAAAAATCTGCAAAAGAGTAGTATGAGCATACCACAGCGGTGCCCAGTAAGTATCAAGACTAACCTTGGTGAAGTAGTGACGAGGACTAGTCAAGACGCTCGCTGGTCTAATAATTAAATAAGTATATATATGTATAAAATGATAGAATTTAACGTCTATCTAATGACTACACAAGATAGTACATAACAACACAACTACGACGCGGAAGGAAGTACAACATACAACAGCGGAACAACATAATAATACACAGAAAAATGGGCAGAAATACAAGCCAAACTGGAAACTACAACACAATAAGAACACTAGTAACTCAACACTGCATTAGTTTGTCCACATCAGGCCTTAGCCAATAACACCCCAACAAATTGGTCAAATCCTCGAGTGAAACTTTTCAATCGCAAGTTTATATTGAAAGCTCGTTAAAAATATAATCATTTCAGTGTGACAATTTTCTTTGAAATATACTTTCTCCAAAGATACATAAATATACTTTACAAAACGAAATCCTCAAACGAAATTCCTTTCAATAAAAGCTTTTCAAATGTACCTTTCTAGTAAATATTTTTCAAACATAATTTCCTCCAAGGTAAACGCTTTGCAAACATAGTTTCCATCAAGGTAAATGCCTTTCAACTTTACTTTTCAATAATTGTCCTTCAAACATAGCTTTCCGTAAATATAAAACAACTGGGATTTCGTCTCGTAGCTCAGAATTTAGTCATGCAGTACAGGGGGAAAGCTCCCGGAATACGTCCGTAGTCCCAATTTAAATATGCAGTGCAGTACAGAGGAAAAGCTCCCGGAACATGTCTGAGTCCCAATTTAAATATGCGATGCAGTACAGGGGGAAAGCTCCCGGAATACGTCCGTAGTCCCAATTTAAATATGCAGTGCAGTACAGGGGAAAGCTCCCGAAACATGTCCGTAGTCCCAATTTAAATATGCGATGCAATACAGGGGGGAAGCTCCCAGAATACGTCCGTAGTCCCAATTTAAATGCAGTACAATACAGGGGGGAAAGCTTCCCGAATACATCCGTAGTCCAATTTAAATATGCAATGCAGCCAACATATAGAACAACTAGGACACGACAGAAACATCGTACATTGCCACAATAAGCACAAAAGCAACAGAAGATAGAAATGCCAAATGCGACGAGCAAATAAATACAAGAACTTAAATCACAAGAATGGTAAAACTCACTCGGAAGAAGTAGCCACTGAAGGGAATGCCAAGCACAAAGAGAAACAGTGTAACGAGGGGAAAATAAAGCAAATATAGCAAAATTCTCAATATTCAAGTTCACAACAAGAAGAAACCAAATCATCCCGGCAAAGGGAAAACAACTATAACCAATCTCGCTTAAACAATTAGATTCACAGAATAAAACTCAACTTGAACAATGCTCTGTAACACGCCACACCAAGGAGATACCATCAACACGGATGATGGTATAAGTTAAACATGCTTCCATGAGAATGAAAAATACAAAAAAATAGATTATTCATGTTCATGTTGGTGGTCTAACTTATACAAAAGTTGACGCTACGATTAGATAAATCTGGAAAGCTGCAATTGATAACACATACTTTCATCTCAGTATCCAGTGAAAGAAAAGAAAATCGAGCTTTAGAATCAGAACATAGAATATCAAGCTAAATGTCATATGCTCATCACAAAGCAAAAGAGAGAAAAGACCAGCAATTCCAATACTTCATACAATTGAAAATTTTTGGAAGATTCTTAAGTTTCTTCTTTATAACTGAACAATTATATCTAAAGAGTAGGCTTAATAACCATAAATTAAACATAAATTATTTGGGGCTAGAGAGCTAATTGATGCAGAGGATGACATTGAGCTTCATCTATCACTCTTTAATTGTAATGTTCAAATGTGATAGATTTAAGAGAAAGCTTCGTACAACAGAAAAGAGGTTAAACCATGTGCTAAGTTAAATCACGCAATAGAGTCAAATGGCACAAAAAAAATATATGCTAATTTACCTTCAAAATGTGTCTTTATAAGTTATGCTAGCATATGTTAGGTGCACCTTTGTCTTGTCCTTGGATTTCAAGAAAAGCTCTATCAGCCTGGAAAAAAAAACAGGAAGAAGTAATGATCTAATGCTGAGTGATATTTATTTCTACTCCCAGAAATAATATGAAACTTAATTGATAGATGTGCAGTCAAAATCACAAGAACTTAAATCACAAGAATGGTAAAACTCACTCAGAAGAAGTAGCCACTGAAGGGAATGCCAAGCACAAACAGAAACAGTGTAACGAGGGGAAAATAAAGCAAATATAGAAAAATTCTCAATATTCAAGTTCACAACAAGAAGAAACCAAATCATCCCGGCAAAGGGAAAACAACTATAACCAATCTCGCTTAAACAATTAGATTCACAGAATAAAACTCAACTTGAACAATGCTCTGTAACACGCCACACCAAGGAGATACCATCACCGAAATTCTAACTTTCGCTGAATTAACTCAGGTTACTCTACGGACCTCCAAAACCAATCCCGGATGCGCGCCTAAGTCTAAAATCACCATACGAAGCTATTGACATCAGCCAAAACTCATTCCGAGTCCGTTTACACAAAAGTCAAACCTCCGGTCAACTTCCACAAGAATAAATACAAGAACTTAAATCACAAGAATGGTAAAACTCACTCGGAAGAAGTAGCCACTGAAGGGAATGCCAAGCACAAAGAGAAACAGTGTAACGAGGGGAAAATAAAGCAAATATAGCAAAATTCTCAATATTCAAGTTCACAACAAGAAGAAACCAAATCATCCCGGCAAAGGGAAAACAACTATAACCAATCTCGCTTAAACAATTAGATTCACAGAATAAAACTCAACTTGAACAATGCTCTGTAACACGCCACACCAAGGAGATACCATCAACACGGATGATCATCAAACTAAACCTAAGTAGAAATCAAGGGAAAATCATACAAATCACAGTATACGACTCACGGTCATGCTTGACACCAACGTATAGATATTCCAATTACAGCTAAACAAGTATAAGACGAGATTATACTAATTCTAGTTAAACGGGCAGTTTATGAAGGGAAATATAACATGATGGTAGAACATGTAGAATATTCAGTTAACCCAATTAAGAGAAAATAAACAACAAAGGAAGCTAGAAGCAAGAAAAATCTAACTCAAGTCGGAAGAGATGAAACTAGCAGCCATAAACTCGGTCATAACAATTATAACTTCATACACAGGAAATATAAGGTCATAAGAATCCTAAAAGGCCAACCTATTACAAATAAGTCCGAGTACGCACTCGTCACCTTGCGTACACGGGCTACAATCAACATAGAAGACTCAAATCCTAAGGGGTACTTCCCCACACAAGGTTAGGCAAGATATTTACCTCGACGGTGACGACCCGGTACTCCAAATGGACTTCTCGGGCGAAAAGACCTCTGGACGGCTCAAATCCAACTATAAAAACTCCAAAACACACATAAATTATATAAGGAACTATTCCGAATAATAAAGTTTCAATCTTTACAAAATTATAAAAATCAACCCAAAAGTCGACCCCCGGACCCGCACCTCGGAACCCGTCAAATTTTATAAAAAATCCGAATACCCATTCCGATATGAGTTCCACCATAAAAAAATTACCAAATTCCTATACCATTTCATTCCTCAAATCATGAATTTTCGTTTTGAGAATTTTATTCAAAAACCAACATTTTCTTCAACCCAAAACACAACTTAAATGATAAAAACAAAGATAAAATCATGGAACATATATAATTCTAGGTGAATAACACTTACCCACTCGATTAGATTGAGAATCCCCAAAAATCGCTTCCAAATCCGAAGTCCAAAGCTCAAAATGTGAAGAAAATGGCTAACCCTCGTTTATAAGAATCTGCCCAGGACATCCGCACCTGCGACCACTTAACCGCACTTGCGCAATCGCAGGGGCGAAATACAAACCGCACCTGCGCCCAAGAACCGCTTCTGCGGGGGCTGCACCTGCGCCCCAAAGTTTTTCACCTGCGGAGGCTGCCCATGTCCGCTTATTCTCGCACCTGCGATCCCCTGTCCGCAGGTGCGGCCACACCAGAACAACAAAACCAGCTGCATTACCAAATTTCAAACTTTTCGATAACCGTCCTAAACCATCCCGAGCCCCTCGGGACCTCGACCCATTACACCAATAGGTCACATACCAACGTATGAACCTAGTCAAACTTTTGGAACACCCAAAACAACATCAAAACACCGAAGAAATCTCGGATTCAAGCCTAGAATTTCTAAACTTCAAAAATACGCCAACGATGCCAAAACTAACCAAACCACATCTGAATGACCTGAAATTTTACGCACACTTCACAAATGATGCTACGAATCTATTGCAACTTTCGGAATTCCATTCCGACCCCGATATCAAAATTTCACCTATCGGCCGAAATCACCGAAATTCTAACTTTCGCTGAATTAACTCAGGTTACTCTACGGACCTCCAAAACCAATCCCGGATGCGCGCCTAAGTCTAAAATCACCATACGAAGCTGTTGACATCAGCCAAAACTCATTCCGAGGCCGTTTACACAAAAGTCAAACCTCCGGTCAACTTCCATCACTTAAGCTTCAAAATTTGAAATTTTCCTTCCAATTCGACTCCGGATTATCCGGTAACTGAATCCAACCACGCACGCAGGTCGATATATACAATGTGAAGCTGTTCAAGATCTTACGCCACCAGATGAAGCTTAAATTCTCAAAATGACTGGTCGGGTCGTTACACTTCTACTATTTCATCCTTATTTGTCCAACTTTGCATTTTAACCAAGTCAAATTTTAATAATACTAGCTACACCTCTAGGATGGTTAACCCCACCTTCAACGAATCTCCAGAATCGATACAACAAGATAATAAATATTACAGTGGTGATTCCAAGCCCTTTTATGCTAGATCCTGCTAGATTCAGATTTACCTTCGACTTTGCTTTAAATTGCTTGGAGATTCTAAATGGGTGTTAAGAGCATTTTGGGGGAGCTAAGATTGGTGATAACTTTTAGAATGAAAGAGAAAGATTCTCACTGCTCTTTTTTACTATACCAAGCATAGAAAATTCCACCATTCCACATGCAAAATCGGTCGCCCCGCCCCGGTCACTGCCCCGGTGAGACACATGGCACCTGTCTGCTGAGACGTTTAACCACCCCCTGCCTTCATAAGCGTTGGCGGCGGATTGGCCGAACTAGAGCCAAACTTACCAATCATTATTAGGGGTGGGGTGTAATAATTTTTAGGAAATGACATATATTCTCTTGGTCGACCATCTTACCTTTTCTATATAATAGACTAGATGGACCGGGCCCGGGCTATGAACATGTCATTCCAAACATCTATGTAAAAAAGTGGCTCACTCAAAAAGTATTTCATACTTGTTCATAATAGTTTAGTATGATAACCAACAAAGGAAGAAATACCATCAGCTGACAAAATATTAGCATAACATGCTTCATACTATGTACATTCATTTGTAGAATAACGTTATACAATTACATTATTAAACATGCTTCCATGAGAATGAAAAATACAAAAAAATAGATTATTCATGTTCATGTTGGTGGTCTAACTTATACAAAAGTTGACGCTACGATTAGATAAATCTGGAAAGCTGCAATTGATAACACATACTTTCATCTCAGTATCCAGTGAAAGAAAAGAAAATCGAGCTTTAGAATCAGAACATAGAATATCAAGCTAAATGTCATATGCTCATCACAAAGCAAAAGAGAGAAAAGACCAGCAATTCCAATACTTCATACAATTGAAAATTTTTGGAAGATTCTTAAGTTTCTTCTTTATAACTGAACAATTATATCTAAAGAGTAGGCTTAATAACCATAAATTAAACATAAATTATTTGGGGCTAGAGAGCTAATTGATGCAGAGGATGACATTGAGCTTCATCTATCACTCTTTAATTGTAATGTTCAAATGTGATAGATTTAAGAGAAAGCTTCGTACAACAGAAAAGAGGTTAAACCATGTGCTAAGTTAAATCACGCAATAGAGTCAAATGGCACAAAAAAAATATATGCTAATTTACCTTCAAAATGTGTCTTTATAAGTTATGCTAGCATATGTTAGGTGCACCTTTGTCTTGTCCTTGGATTTCAAGAAAAGCTCTATCAGCCTGGAAAAAAAACAGGAAGAAGTAATGATCTAATGCTGAGTGATATTTATTTCTACTCCCACAAATAACATGAAACTTAATTGATAGATGTGCAGTCAAAATCACAAGAGGAAAGGTAAAAAATTTAGCGAGGCTTTTTTCCTTCTCCAACCCAGCAAAGTTAAAGTGTTAGTTAAGAATAATTAGTTGGATTTTCTGCTATACCAGAGTAAATTAGTCAATTTTATATTTATCTTGTAGTTTGTTCAACAGATTAATGCATTAATGGAAGTCGTGTTCCAAAGGTTTTTATCATACCTTTTCATCATACTTTGTTTTTGGTAAGATTTCTAGTGCAATATAGATGTCATACCTTTTCATCATACTTTTTTCTTGATAAGATTTCTAGTGCATTATAGGTCGGATTTCCTATTGCAGATTTGGGGTGGAAATGCAAAGCTGCATAATAAACAAGGAAATACACTAGTCAGAGCCTGAACTAAGAAAGAAACCAATCCCAACATAGATCATAGTTCTTGTTCACTGCCTTTTGCTGTTTTATACAGTAAGAAATTTTATTGACAATGGGAAAAGCTCCCATATACAAGAGGTACACTAAAGAGTACAGAACCTACATTAAACATGATTCTTTACAAAAGACATCCGGTCAACAATACAAGTAGAAATCTCAAGGGTGCACCAAAAAGCTAGTTCATTGCTTTAGAATATCCGAATTATATATTTTCAGACATGGTGTAAAGCTCCCACCTAACAAAGTATTTTAGAGCTTAAAATCATCACGAAATATTTGCTGAAATTCAAGAAAATAATCACACCACAAGCTCATAATCTACAATGCACCGCCAACTTCAATTAATGCACCTCCTATTCAGAGTATCACCGTGGTTATCCGGCCCGTTCGGGTCAATCTCAGTTTCTGTAGCCACAACACTAGGATGGATGTTTTGAGTGTGGTGGTTTTGGGCATATCGGGATGACATGCCCGAGATTATTGGGCGGCACGCCACAACAGAGTTCTCGTTCCATGATTCCGGAACCGGTTGCACCACCGCCCGTTCAACCAGCTATAGGCAGGGGTCAGGTAGCCATAGGTGGAGGTCAGGCCGTTATAGGTGGAGGTCAGGCCACTAGAAGTGGAGGTCATACTGCTAGAGGTGGAGGCCAACCAGCTAGAGGTCGTCCTAGGGATGTAGTTCAGAGTGTGTGTGTGGGGGGGGCAACCCCAATGTTATGCTTTCCCAGCCAGGCCTGAGGCTGAGTCATCTGACGCTGTTATCACAAGTATTGTTTTAGTTTTCCCTAGAGATGCTTCAGTTCTATTTGATCCGGGCTCTACTTATTCCTATGTGTCATCCTATTTTGCTTCATATATGGTGGTGCCTCATGATTCTTTGAGTGCTCTTGTGTATGTGTCCACACCTGTGTGAGATTCTATTGTTGTAAATTGTGTCTATCGTTCGTGTATGGTTATTATTGGGAGTCTTGAGACTAGCGTAGATCTCCCACTTCTCGATATGGTAAATTTTGATGTTATCCTGGGTATAGATTTGATGTCACCTTATCATTGTATTGGTAAAAATGAGCTTCACACGTGTAATACTTATGATGACTCAATCTATGCGGAGCAATGACAACTGGATGAAACTTTATGAAGAAGTACAAGATAAAGAGAAACGGAACAGCATACCCACATGGTAATCAGATACGGGAATCTCAACCTAATTGAGAAGGCGAAGAGACACGGGCAGAATGAATCAAGACAGAATAAAGGGCAGATTGGGGGATCTTCAATTAATGAGCCAAAACGTTACATAATCTTCACGCAACAATTACGATTAATCATTGTAACGTTACATTAATTCTATTATTAGCCATTAATGCTCAATCCCTAAAAAGAGTAGACGTTATATTAAGAAATTCCCTATAAAAGGGAGTAAAATATAACTTGTAAGGACACGTTCGAACCACTATTGAAAGATACTTACTTTTTACGCATCTTCCTGCTTTCTATTTACGAATTTACTTACAATTATTAGCATATTCCTTGGTAATCAGAAACCCGTGTTCTTCTAAAAATAGCTTTGGCAGAGAATCTATTTCTTTGGTTAAACAAATTGATTCCGTCACCGGGAATCTGATAATCTCTATTTTTTCTCAAACAACATTCTGTAAATTATGTCGAACGCCAACGACAACAACCAACAAAGGATTGGAACTCCAGTTCCATCACCTTCAGGTTCCCCACGGGGCTCAAGGGAACATTCCCCAGAGAGATCTATGACTCAAAATAATAATCACAATGGAAACGAAAAAACAGGAGAACAAGATCCTGTAAAACAGATGGTTGGTGAATATGTGACTCAAGCCTTACAAGCTTCCATGAGGGGACTGCCAGATGCATCACCTACACCTCCTCCTAACAACACCGCAACTGTGGAAAATCCACAATCTGGACTAGCAAACTCAGGAAGTAAAGGCACTCCAAATGAGTCCCTCGAAGCAAGACCAGGTATGTCCAGTAATCCAGAATTACAGTCTTTATTACTAACCTGGAAGAAACAGGTGAAGGAACAAAACGACCGAATCGAGCAAATTCCTGGAGTACCACCTGTTATAAAAGGCATTGAGGTTGATAGATATTCTCAAAAACCTTGGAAGCCAAATGCAGCACCCTTGCCTATTCCCAAGAAATTCAAAATGCCTGATATTCCCAAGTAGGACGGGACAACTGATCCACGTGATCATGTAACTGCTCTTACTACAGGAGTAAAAGGCAACAATCTGACTAAACAAGAAATTGAATCAGTACTAGTCAAGAAGTTCGGAAAGACACTCACCAAAGGAGCACTAACATGGTATTCTCTTCTACCCGAAAATTCTATTGACTCTTCTGCCGAGCTTGCAGATTCTTTTATAAAAGCACATTACGGTGCACCAAAAAGTCAAAAAAATAATGGAATACATATTCAAGATAAAACAAGGAGACGCGGAGTTGCTCCAAGAATTTGTAGACAGGTTTCAACGAGAAAGAATGCTGCTACCAAGGGTACCTGACAATTGGGCAGCAATGGCGTTTGCAAGCAACTTAAATGACAGAAGCTAAGAAGCCACGAGAAGACTCAAGGAAAGCTTGAGAGAATTCCCAGCCACAACATGGAACGATGTCTATAACAAGTACAAAACCAAGCTACAAATAGAAGAAGACACCATTGCTCAATCAAAAGCTGAAGATCGAGCCAGTTCTAGACGCTCCGAACCAGAAAGGAGAACATGTAAGAACAGGTACGATCCATATATGCGACCTTCAGGACGAGAAACTCGTTCCGGGTTGAAAACACACGGTCGGAATATAGACCGTCAAATAGAGATACGAACTCATCCTTCTCGAGATCTAGAAAATATCGGGAGGAACGGAACAGAGGTAACGCAAGAGTCGGAGATTACAACTTCAATGTAAGTACTTCTGAATTAATTACCGTAGTGATAAACATGGGTGATAAAGTTCGATGGCCCAAAGAAATGAGATCGAATCCAAACAAAAGGAATCCAGACTTTTGGTGCGAATTCCATAACGATCATGGACACTAAACATCAGATTGCAGATTGTTGCAAGGTGAGGTAGATCAATTATTAAAATAGGGTTATCTAACAGAACTGCTTAGTGAAAAAGGAAAACATGCATATATGAAGAACATGCAAGAGCCCCCGAAACCACCATATCCAAAGAGAACAGTGAATGGAGGAGAGGAGGTGAACGGAGTAGTCTGCAAAAGAACAACAAAATTCACAATTACACACAGGAAGCGAATTCGTGAAGACGTGGAATAGATAATATAACGTTCGACAATGCAGATGGAAACAAATTGCTACTTCCTAATAACGACGCTCTGGTAATATCTCTACTCATACATGACACTAATGTAAAAAGAGTGTTGATTGATCCAGGTAGCTCAGTCAACATCATTTTGTTGAGAGTTTTGGAAGAAATGCTAATGGAGGATCGAGTAATCCCAAAAGCACGAGCCTTATCTGGGTTTGGGAACTATACAGTCATAACAAAAGGAGAAATTGAGCTTAGTACTTATGTAGAAGGAGTAACCAAAAATATGAAATTTCAAGTCATTGACACTGATATGGCTTACAACGTAATCATGGGGAGACCATGGATCCATGACATGGAAGAAATACCCTTTATTTTACACCAGGTAATAAAATTCCATTCCAAATGGGGAATTCAACAGATTCGAGGCGATCAACATACCTCAAGGAATATAAATTCAGTAGTACACTCAAATAAAAAAGAGGTAGCGGAAGAGTCAAAAGATGATGAAATCGCCCAATTAGGTTCGGAAGAAGAAATTGGAACCCAAATAGGTACAAAAGAAGGAAGCCACGAGAAGGTGAACCAAATCACCACATAGGCAACATCAACACATACGGACATGGATTCCAGACCCGATGTCCTTCAGGAGGTAGAAGAAGACGAGCATATTAAAACAACCATTGAGGAGCTCGAAGCTATCCCACTATTCAAGCAGAAGCCTGAGCAAAAAGTTCATATAGGCACGAGGCTAAGCCCTGCAAGAAGAGGTAAGTTAATTAAATATTTAAAATCTAACTCAGATTGTTTCGCTTGGTCCCATTCAGATATGACAGGTATACTTCCGGAAGTGATGACTCATAAACTAAATGAAGATCCATCCTTCGTGCCTGTCAAACAAAAGAAAAGAAAGCAAGGACCATTCAAGAACCAAGTGATAGATGAAGAGGTCATGAATTGTTGAGCTTTCTAGATGCATATTCTAGTTATAATCAGATAAAAATGGATCCCTCAGACGAGGAAAAAACTTCCTTTATTACAAACAGGGGGACATTGTTTCAAAGTCATTCCTTTTGGCCTGAAATTTGCTGGAGCCACGTATCAAAGGCTAGTGACCAAGATGTTCCAGGAACATCTGGAGAAAACAATGGAAGTATACATTGATGACATGTTGGTAAAATCAACTCAAGCGGAAGATCATTGTCATCATCTTTCAATCACCTTCGAAATCCTGTACAGGTATAACATGAAACTAAATCAAGAAAAATGCGCCTTTGGCGTTGAATCAGATAAGTTTTTGGGTTTCCTTGTATCAAATAGGGGTATAGAAGTAAACCCCGCTCAGATTAAAGCTATTGATGAAATACCTGATATACTTACGAGTAAAAAAGAAGTTCAAAAACTAACAGGAAGAATTGCAGCCTTAGGAAGATTTATCTCCAGTTCTTCGGAGAAGAGTTTTAAATTCTTTTCAGTTCTTAAAAAGCAGAATCAGTTCGAATGGACTGAAGAATGCCAACAGGCTCTCAAAGATCTGAAGGCTTATCTATCAAAAACCCCGATGCTCTCTAAACCAAAGGAAGTGGAGAGGATGTATGTTTATCTTGCCGTAGCAGAAATTGCCGTAAGTGCAGTACTGGTAAAAGAAGATAGAGGTAAATAATCTCCGACTTATTATGTAAGCAAGTCTTTATTAGATACTGAAACTAGATATCCTCATCTAGAAAAATTAGCCATAGCTCTAATCATGGCAGCTAGAAATTTGAGACCATACTTTCAGTGTCACCCAATCACTGTTGTGACCTCGTATCCACTAAGAAATATTTTGCATAAACAAGAGTTATCAAGGAGACTAGCTAAATGGGCTATAGAATTAAGCGAGACATAATATATCAGCCTAGGACTGCAATAAAGTCTCAGATTTTAGCTGATTTCGTCGCTGATTTTAATACTAGCATAATCCCTGAAGTGGAAAAAGAGTTACAACTCTTCAACAGAGCTAATCCAGGAATTTGGACCCTATTTACTGATGGCTCTTCTAACATAAAAGGAGCCGGCTTGGGAATTGTTTTAATATCACCTACGGGTGAAAAGATACGACAAGCCATTAAATGTTATCCCATAACTAACAATGAAGTAGAGTACGAAGCTGTTATTGCAGGGCTTGAACTAGCACGATAACTCTCAATTGAGCAAATCGTGATCAAAAGTGACTCTCAACTAGTGGTAAACCAGATGCAGGGGACTTATACTGCAAGAGAGTCTCGGATGCAACAATAACTGGAAAAGTCATGAGACCTAGCAACGCAATTCCAGTCATGGAAATTTACGCAAATACCTAGAGAGGAAAATACAGAAGCGGATGCATTAGCTAACCTCGCAGTAGTTGCCGACGTAACAAATAAAGACAATGCAATTGTCATACACCTATTTCATTCAGCAATCGACCATGACAAAAATGAGGTAACATTTAACAATTTAACCTGGGATTGGAGAAACGAAATTGTAAACCTTTTGCAGAAAGACACCGTGCCTGAAGATAGAAAAGTAGCTCAAGCACTTCGCCGGAAAGCTGCGCGGTACTGCCTAGTTCGTGAAACTTTATACCGTAAAATGTACGGAGGTCCCCTAGCAAAGTGCGTTGGACCCAACAAATGGAGTACATGATGAAGGAAGTACACGAAGGACACTGCGAAAACCATGCAGGAGCAAGATCCTTAGTCAAAACCCTAGTCAGAGCAGGGTACTATTGGCCTAAAATGGAGGAAGATGCTGAGAGCTTCGTAGCTAAATGTGACGAATGTCAGCGATATGCCAACAATATGCACCGGCCAGCAGAATTACTCCACCCAGTGGTGTCACCATGGACATTCATGAAATGGGGCATGAATATAGTGGGACTCCTTCCCCCAGCTAAAGTAAAGGTATAATTCCTACTCGTATTAACTGATTATTTCACAAAATGGGTGGAGGAAGACGCTTTTAAACAGGTGCGAGAGAAAGAAGTGAAAAGCTTCATATGGCGAGACATAATATGCCGCTTTAGAATACCAAAGGAGATCGTATGTGACAATGGCCCACAATTCATAGGCTCACAAATCACAGAATTCTTCGAAAGCTGGAAAATCAGGCGAATCACTTCATCACCATATCACCCCGTGGCTAATGGGCAAGCCGAGTCAACAAACAAAGTCATTGTCAACAACTTAAAGAAACGGTTGGGAAAAGCCAAGGGAAACTGGCCTGACGAGCTACCAGCAGTATTATGGGCTTACAGAACTACTGCAAAAGTAGCCACGGGAGAAACTCCCTTTACGCTTGTCTACGGTTCAGAAGCATTAATACCAGTGGAAATCGGCGAACCAAGCACGAGATTCACAACGGCAATTGAAGAAACAAATAACGACGAGTTAAGGACAAATTTGGATTTGCTCGAGCAAAGAAGAGAAGCTGCATTAATACGTATGGCAGCCCAAAAACAGATTATAGAGCGATATTACAATAGAAAAGCTCACCTCAGATATTTCAAAATTGGGGACTTCGTTCTTAAAAAAGTCTCCCAATCAAAAAAGGAAGCTGGTGCAGGAAAGCTAAATCCAAACTGGGAAGGGCCCTACAAAGTCCGTGGCATTGCTGGAAAAGGCGCTTACGAGCTGGAGACTATGGACGGCAAAATCTTACCAACCAGTTGGAATGCTGTTCATTTGAAGAAGTATTGCTTCTGAAGTAAAGGGAATACCCCCGATCAGGTATCATTACGTTCAATTTTACTTTTGTACAGTTAAAGTTATACTAACCATTTTAGATGATAGGCAAAAAGCTAACCCATCACCAGATGATGATATTAGACCTGCATAGAGACGAGGAAGTAACTGAATTATCGGTCTAGGGTTACAACTTTCTGATGGACGTTTTTAAAGGGTTAAGCAGTCATCATCTAAACTATATACCTTCGAGTCCCGTATGTTTTTCCTTTTCAGGAAAAGGACCACAAGGAAGGAATAGTCAAGTGCTCGAGATTTCATTCTTCGAAGCTCAAACACTTGGGGGCTATACAGTATGGAAGGCAAAGAAGAAGCAAAGAAGACTATCAAAAAGTAAAAGCTCAAGCCTGAAGATCCATATTCCCAACAAGTCAAGTACTATGAGAAAAATCAAAGAGCCAAAGACAAAAAACACAAAACAGAATATTAGATACGGATGAAACAACACCCTTGTACTTATTCAAAAACTGTTGTAAATAAAAATAGTTACGGATGAGAAAAGCATCATCCTTGTACTTATTCAAAAACTGTTGTAAATAAAAATAGTTACGGATGAGAAAAGCATTATCCTTGTATTTATTCAAAAACTGTTGTAAACAAAAAACAATTACGGGTAAAAATTCATACCCGTATATTTACTCAAAAAGCTGTTATAAATGAAAACAGTTATACCCTTGTATTAATTCGAAAAATCTGTTACAAAAGAAAAACAGTTACGAGTACAAGTTTATACCAAATCTGTTGTAAGAAAAATAGTTGCAAAATAGTTATGGACGATACACAAACACATGTAAAATGTCGCGAAAGTTCGAAACAATACAAAGACTTTCTTAAAAATATTGTCAAAGAAAAACATGTGAAATTCCTATCTCTCTTTTGTATATTTACACCATTATGAAGTTGAGACGTCTTCTTCATTAAGTGTTGATAAAAAAAGTGCCCTCTTTTATAAATCGTGCCTATTACGAAAAGGTACGAAAAATCTAAGCATTTTTTAATGCAAAGTCAAAAACTCAGAGGTAAACCAAAAACCTCAAAAAGAAAGCATGCAAATATTTAAGAGTGAAAATAAAAACTCAAAGGAATCGAAAGTCATGTCGATATTACTATTAATAGTGGCGAAAAAACTAAGTATTAACTTAGTCTAAGCCTAATTTGTTTATACAAAAGTTGCCCCTAAGTTGTCAGTTGGGGACTTACAAAGGACCGAACTTTACCCCTAATGGGACCGGGGGTAACCACCAATTGTTGCAAATAAAAAAAAAGAGAAGAACCAAGTTCCTTAAACTTTTTCACTAGATGGGGGGTTGTCTTCACTGGCAGGAGGAGCGACTTGAGATGGCGAGACACGAGCATCATGGACCTCAGCCTTGGGTGAAGAGAAATTCTGACTTTGCTGAGACTTCTCAATCTTCTCTTTGGTTTTAGCAATTTCGGCTTCCAAGTCAAAACCCTCTTGGCCCATTTCCGTCAATGTTTCAAGACGAGCATTCAAATAAGCCCAGCTAACATCGACAGCTTCTTTGTCTTCAAGGGCCTCATAGTCTTTCTCCCATTGTTCAGCTTCAGCTCTTAGCTCATCTCTTTCAGCCATGACAGCATCATGAGAGGCCTGTAAAGGAGCGATGGATCTTTCTAGAAACTGGACCTTCTCTGAAGAGTTACAGAGGTCTTCTTGGGTTTAGGTGAGCAATTGAAAAAGTTCGCCAGAGTACACCTCCTTCTAGTCCAACAAAGCCTTCAGGCTCCTAATCTCCTCTGTGGCACGGGAAAGCTGCTCCGGGAATGAAGACTCTAAGATATTTTTATCCTTGCCTGCCTGGTTCGAAGACGCCTTCTCAACGGCCAGTTCTGCTTCCATAACCCTAATTTGCCGCTCCAAGGTACACTTTTCCTCCACCATTGCCTCCATGTCAAGTTGTAAGCTCTCGTAATGCTCCTTACAATTATCAGCCTCAATATGGAAGTCATTTGCTGCTTGCTCCATTTGAACAATTCTCTTCATTAGCTCTGTTCCTATAAGGTTGATCTACATAAAATAATAAATTAGATACGGTAAGAATATATATAAGTACATATGGAGGAAAAACAAGTTTTACCTTTAAGGACGAGTGCACAATCTCGTTCATCCAAGTCAGGGAGCTGTGGTTTTCCAGCTTAGACCTCTCAGTCGAACCTAATAATGGCTTTAACCATATATCAGCTTGGCCCGACTTTTTCAAGAGGCTGCCCGCCACAGGAACCTCTATTGTAACTTGCTTCATCACCCCTTGCTGGAAGACCCTACTTCAACAGCATAAGGCACAGAAGCGAGAGACGGGCGAAGGAGCCATAAACAGAGTAGGTTGAGGAGCAGCAACGAGATCAAGAACGGAAATGGGAGCAGAGGAAGCAGCGGGAGCAATAAATGAAAGTTTCTTAGCAGTAGGATGAGAGAAAACAACAAGAGGAGCTTCATCAGAGATGGTACCAAAACCTTGTTGGAACAAGTGATCAACAGACCCACGAATAGGAGAGGGAGTTTCATCTTCAGGAGTGGAAAGTTCTGATTCAGGCACAAGAGGATCAACGACGGGTACAGATTCATCATCAGAGACCACCCTCCTCCTACGTGACATATGGACCAACGAACCTCCCCTTTCTCTTCCTCCTCTAAGGTCCTAGACCCACTTGCTTTTCTTTTCGACGAGGAGGAACCAACAATGATCTCCTTGGCCTAAGCCAGAGACAGCTTTGAAGCGAACACATCCGCGGCAGAAACTCCACGAGCAGGAAACCCTACCAAATAAAAGGGGTCAGATAAAGCTCAAAAAAGAGAAGAAGTAAAAACAAAAAACTTCACTTACCGTGGGTCTTCACCTTCCAACCAAACCTCAAAGAGAGGTACTTCCACGAGCGTTCTTCTAAAGAAGCGATTGACAAGAGTTTTTCTACCCAATCATGGAAACCGAAGACATTCTCGATGGTTCCCATGGTTGCTGCAAAAGAAGAAGAAACAGTCACGGTACTGAAGGTTGAGCAAAATTGTACTCACATGCAAAGTTCCACTTCTCAGGGAAGGGGAGATTTTCTTCACCTACTAAACCTGCAGTAGGGACAACCACATACCGGACATACCACCCTCTATCTTTGTCATCATCTGGAGTAAATAGCACCCTTTTACTCCTAGCCGCGAGCGTAAACACTCCTTGGCGGAATAGCATCGGAGAATAAAGGTGAATAAGGTGATGAAAAGTAAAGGGTACGGAAGCTAAAATGGCCAAATACCTAAGGCACACGACTACTCGCCAAATAAGAGAACCTACTTGTCCCAGACAAACTTTGAAGAACCGACAAAACTTGATGATAACAGGGTCGATGAGAGGCTTGAGTCCTAATGTGAAGGGATAAGTATAGACTTAAAAATATCTAGTCTTGTAAGAGGTTATTCTTTGGTTATCGTTAGAAACAAAAACAGGAAAATCAAGCTTCCAATAACAATCCCTGCGTACAAGAGACACTAAGTCCTTTGTTATTTGGGTAGGATAAAGGTCAGCATTGTCATGTGATGACATTGAAGAAAGCTGCTCACTCATGGCTTGACTATCCTTGGCAAAAGAAAACTCCGCAGGAACAATCTCATCGACTCTTGGCTCACGAAGCGGTTCATTGTGTTCTCTACTCTTTGATGAAGATCTAGAATCCCTAGCCCTCGAAGATGAAGAAGGAGTGTTAGACCTAGAAGATGGCCGGGGTGGGTGGGGAGGGGGAGAACAAGAAGAAGGACCCCTGGAAGGAGTAGAATTTAAGCTCCTAAGCCTACCGCCCCTCCTACTTTGTGTTGGAGCAGAAGAAGGAGTCAGTTCATCTACAATGATGACCTTTTTAGATTGCTGGTTTGAAGAAGACATATTTACGAAGATGAAGAATTTACAAATAAAGAAAGAAGGTTAGAAGTTTTCCATGAAAGTAAAGAAAGGAAAAGGGGTATTTATACTCAAAGGCAACCGTCAAAAAATGGAAAAAACAGTGATGTGAAAGTCATAATTGAAGTTGTCACTTCGAAACTGATGCAGCCGCAAAAAGCCCTGAAAGGCACTGAATAATTGCAGAACCAATCCGGGAAAGCCATGTGGCATGGGCATTAACTGGAAGTGACAAGTGATGCATACATTCAGATACAGATACAATGGAACGAGTGAAGCGGCGGCAAAATGTTCCCGCCATAAATAAGTATCCACTTACCAAATATTAATTGATAAATAAATGATAAGTGGGGGGACTATCTATATAGGTAAAAATGAGCTTCACACGTGTAATACTTATGATGACTCAGCAATCTATGTGGGGCAATGACATCTGGATGAAACTTTATGAAGAAGTACGAGATAAAGAGGAACAAAACAACATACCCACGGGGTAATCAGATATGAGAATCTCAACCTAATTCAGAAGGCGAAGAGACACGGTCAGAATGAATCAAGACAGAATAAAGAGTAGATTCGGGGATCTTCAATTAATGAGCCAAAATATTACATAAACTTCACGCAACAGTTACGATTAGTCATTGTAACGTTACATTAATGCCCTTACTAGCCATTAATGCTCAATCATTGAAAAGAGTAGACGTTATAGTAAGAAATTCCCTATAAAAGGGAGTAAAATATAACTTGTAAGGACACGTTCGAACATCTATTGAAATATACTTACTTTTTACGCATCTTTCTGCTTTCTATTTACTAATTTACTTACAATTATTAGCATATTCCTTGGTTATCAGAAACCCGTGTTCTTCTAAAAATAGCTTTGGCAGAGAATCTAATTCTTTGGTTTAATAATCATGCAATATTGGATTTTCACGCCGGTGACCTTAGCCTTGCCGGAGTTGCGTCGATTAGAGTGGAGGGGGATTTCTGGTCATTCCACCAGCATGGTTATCTTTTATGTGAAAGCTCGGCATATGGTCGAGAAGGGGTGTCTATCTTATTTGGCTTAAGTCCGCGATTCTAATGCGGAGGTTCCTTCCATGGATTCAGTACCAGTTGTTTGGGAGTTTCCAGAGGTGTTTCTTGCAGACCTGCTAGGTGTCCACACCTCCTTTTTCCCGATAGGAGTGGGATATAGGGAGTTTTTCCAATTTAAGTGACATAATTGATTTTGGGATTTATTTATTAGTTTTCAGATTTGCCACCCGGATTTTTTCGGTGTTCCGAGACACCATTTATTTATTTTTTTTAAAATCTCAAATCGAGGAAATTTTTGACTTTGTTTTAAAGTCTGCGAACCAGAAATCCGGGTAAGGAATTCTGTTAACCCGGGAGAAGGTATTAGGCATTTTCGAATTCCATGGTTCTAGCACGGTCGGTTAACTATTAATAATTAGCCTAATTATCTGATTAATTATGTGTTTTAAACCTATTGTGCATTTTAAACCTTTTGAACCACTTTTAATTATTTTAAATAATTACTGAGTTTATTTAAACAAGTCGCGGTGTCGCGCGCTTGTTATTTTGTACACATCGCAAATCATGTAACAAAAATCGTACCCACGATCTATAACAAGTTTATTTTAATTATTATTGTTGTTAGGGGTCGAGTCACGCCAGTGTGCACTCGAATTTTGGAGTTATATATCTATGACTATGCCAGGGGAACCGTACCCATAGTCACAATAATTTATTACTTATTAATTGTTCCTAAAACAAACTTCAATGTTCATAAGTTGATTTCTTAATTTGATATTTAATTTTAAGAGGTTCGGGATTTATGAAAATTATTGAACAAGCCGCGATGTCGGGCACTAATTTGTTTCATGCACATAGAGAATCACGCCACGAGAACCATACCCGTGATCTACAACGTGCTTATTTTATTATTATTTGAAGCTATGATCGAGTCACGTGAAATGCACATTCGAATTGGGATTTACGTATCGTGACCATGCCACGGGAACCGTACCCATGGCCACGATGTTTTACTATTAATCGCCCTAAAGAAAACTATGGTATTTATGAGCTGTTCTTCCTAAAAAAAACTTTGGGATTACTGGAAAGGTCGCGAATATATCTGTTATAGGAGTTACAACTACAAGAATATACAAAGACTAATCGTAATAGTTGAAGTGCACAGAAATGATAACATGATCCAATTAGACAATGAATTCTGGTTTCAAACTTAAGTGATAGCAAGAAACCACATCTAACAGGATCTTTGTTCCACTTCAATCGAAATCAATAGCCACAACAAACAAAGAATCACAACTTCCACTCACATTAAGAATCCAAGTACAAAACTCTTGCATAAAAACTCCATAACTGGAAAATCTTCATAACAAATCCATAACAAAACTCTTGAAATACAAAACTCTTGAAATAACAAACGTGAACATAACATTAACAAAATTCTGGCATAACAAAATCCATAACAAACAGTGATCCTTATTGGGTGAAGTTGAATCAAACAAACTCATATATATGAGAAACAAATGAACTAGACCACATTAATGATTCCATAACAAGATAAATCTAAGAACAACTTTATGAACATACCTCACTGCACAAAGTTCAAATTTAGAAGAGAAGAAAGTCAAATAAACTGGAATTGGCAAGTTTGAAACTCAACAAACAATCTCTACGGCAGCAAAATTTCTCAGCAAACCCAGACAATCAACACTAAGCCAGGAGAAGTCGAAACTAGTGAGTTAATTTCAGTTTTCTTCTTCATTTATTTTTTTATTTTCATTCGAAACTCTTTTTCTTTTTTTTTCCGGATCTTTAACTCTGTTTTGTTTTCTTTGAAATTTGAATTTTTTTTTCCGAT
>ML321599.1:0-44253 GCA_005239505.1 Nicotiana paniculata | reverse complement strand
TAATAATAATAATAATAATAATAATAATAATAACAACAATAATAATAATAATAACAATAATAACAATAATAAAAATAATAATAATAATAATAATAATAATAATAATAATAATAATAATAATAATAATAATAATAATAATAACAATAATAACAATAATAACAATAATAACAATAATAACAATAATAACAATAATAACAATAATAAAAATAATAACAACAATAATAATAATAATAACAATAATAAAAACCATAATAATAATAACAATAATACTAATAATAATAATAACAATAATAATAAGAATAATAATACTAATAATAATAATAATAATAAGAATAAGAATAATAAAAATAATAATAATAATAATAATAATAATAATAACAATAATAATAATAATAATAACAATAATAATAATAATAATAAGAATAATAATAATAATAATAACAATAATAAGAATAATAATAATAATACTAATAACAATAATAATACTAAACTCTTTCTCACTCTAAAAGTATCATAAATTTGCTCAAAATGGACTATGGCATATGTTTTAACGAAGTATGGTCGGGTTATATAAACCCAAAAATGAAGCCTCGAGACAGGATCTGTGGTGGCATAATGATTCTGTGGTCCGCGAAAAATGGCCTCCGGAACGGGGCTGGCCTGCTTCACTCTGCGGTCGTTATGTGGCCCGCAGACCTATTCTGTGGTCGTATAATACGTCGTAGAACCTCCCTCCGCTAAATTTTAAGGCTGATTATGCGATCAAAGTGCGACCGGTGAAATGGTTATGCGGTCGCATAACTGGACGCGAAATTGACATAAAAAATGGCCCAAATAGATGCTTCACTCTGCGGCCATTCTGCGGCCCGTAGAGTGATTATGCGGCCACATAATGGGCCGCAGAAATGCCCAACTATGCAAAATATTTTCCTTCAACTCCCCAGCGCACTGTTCAATCCAAAAAGTTTGAACCGCATCTACGCCTACCCCGGCATCACGGAACCCTGATTCTTTAAAAATAATAAAAAAAATTATGGGGCCTTACACGATGGAAACGAATAGAGACAAGTGGTAAATAGTTATGGAATAAGGGAGGGGGTGGATAATTTAATACAAAACATGCTAAATGGCAAGTAGCAATTATGTCATGGAAGTCAAATAAGCATGTAGCAGTTAAGGCATGAAATAAGACATAATCCGAAGCGATAAAGATATGGAAAACAAGTAATGTAACGGTTAGTAATGAAATAAAGTAATTAATAAAATACGGGAAAGCATGGAAACAAGTAATTTGACGGTGTATATACACTCGTCACCTCGCATACACGTCGCTACACATGTAATTCATGTAGCACATAGCTTAAGGGTTCCTAATTTTCTCAAATCAAGGTTACACCCAACACTTACCTCACTCCACAATCAACTGCCTTTCCTTTCGAATAAACCTCCAAACTAACCAAATCTAATAAATTATTAACCAAACGATTCAAAATAAGCCTTAGAAACTACCCACGAATGAAAGAGGTTCAATTTAGATCATTATTGAAACAATCAACAAAAGTCAACCCCGGGCTCGCTTGGTCAAATCAAAATTCGGACCAAAATCCAAACACCTATTCACCCCCGAGCCCGGTTATGTAATTATTTTTGAAATTCGACCTCAATTCGAGGTCTAAATCTCAAATTTAAAAAATCCGTAATTCTACGCAAATCCTAATTTCTACCATGAAAATCCTATATTTGATGTTGAAAACTTATGAAATATAATAGGTAACTGAAAAGAAATAGATTAAAGTCACTTACCAATGAATTAAGAAGAAAATCTCTTGGGAAAATCGGCTCTAGGGTGTTTAGGGTTGAGAGTTTGAAAGAAATAAGTTAAATCATGTTTCCCCTCTTTTACCCAGCTACAGTTATCGCAATTGCAACATATATTTCGCAATTGCGATAATCGCAAAAGCGACCAACCCTTCGCAAATGCGAAAGAGTCACTGAGCCTGATATCGTCTCTAATGCGACAATCTTATCACAAATGCGAACCAAGGCTGCCGCAAATGCCCAAGTCCCAAATGACGATACGGACACACTGGGACCGTAAAAATACTGTTCCGGGTCTGTTTGCTCAAAACGTTGACCGAAGTCAACTCAAATGAGTTTTATGGCACGATTTCACATTTTCATCTATTTTTTCGATAAAAATTTGCGCACGCAAATCAAAGAAGGCTAAATGGAGCTATTCGAGGCCTCAGAGCACCGAAATAAAAAGTAAAACTATAGATGACCTATCAGGATCACTATCTCTCTTTATATTACTATTTTTATTTATGTTTTCTTGCCCTACATACTTGGTACTTTATTCGTACTGACGTCCATCTTTTCTAGGGACGCTGTGTTTCATGCTCGCAGATTTCGATAGACAGGTTGGCGATCCTCCTAGTAGGCTATTAGTTCAGCGGAAGGTGTTGGTGCACTCCATTTTCTCCGGAGTTGCTTATTTGGTCAGTATGCTTTGGACATGTATTGATTGGTATGGCGGGGCCATGTCCCGACCCTTATGACGTTTATGTACTCTTAGAGGCTTGTAAACAGATGTCATGCATATGGATACTTGTATGGCCTTGCCAGCCTATGTTTTGAGTACACCAAATGATCATGTCAGTCTTATAGGCCCGTATGTCTCATGTATAAATTTGTATATCATGTTGGGTCGCCCTATATCCAGTATTCCCTTATATTTTATTATGGTTATCTCATGACGGCCTTTCCAGCTCATTTACCCATGATAGTATGATAAGAAAGATATGTTATGTTGCTACTCGATTGAGTAAGGCATCGGGTATCCGCCGCGACCCTTCGGTTTGGTCGTAACATTTTTCTCCCTATTTTTCCTTCCCCAAATTTGTATCACACTTATTGCATCTGGAATACTGCGACTAAAAACTCACTTGTTGGAGAAATTATGAGAAAATAAAAATCGTTAGACAATGTTAATTGGTAAGTTTTGGGCAGTTTTCGTCCGCTTAAATACCCAAATACCATGACAACTATCATGATTGTGTTGCATAATGCAATTGGAGCTTTTGAAATAGTGGGAAAACTGATATAAGGAGAAGAATCATATGGTTAGTTTTCTTGAAACAGTCAAAAAAGTAACATTTATTAAAAAAATTCATTAACAACCATTAAAAAATTTTGAAGTTTTGAATTCAAAAACGAATATTGTGAAATTATTTTTTATTTGGATTGGATATTATTTCAAATAATTCAGAATATCCTTTGAAATTTATATCTCAATTTTAAGATAATTTGCTGAAGATTCGAGATGAATTTGTTTAGAGTTTCAGACTGAAACTCAAAGAATAAGACATAAATAACTTACATATATTTCATATGTCAGGTGAAAAATGGCATATAAAAATATATACAACTAATAACATAGTTGTATACACGTTGTATAGAAATTTCAGGTAAATTGTTGTTTTTGATCGGATTTTGTAAAAAAAGATAATAATTGTATTCAAATTGTAGATAAATTATAGAGTTTGACTTGCCTTATATCCATTTTGTAAAAACTTTAATTACTTTCTATAAATAGTTAGATAAATCGGGTAAATAAATTTAAAATTTTGTATATATTCGGAAAAGTCCCTTTTGCTATTTACTCACAATAGAAATATAAGCCCATTATGGCTGAGGTTTTCAAGCCCAAGTCAAATACTGTCAGAGTACGTAGTAGTTCGTTGGAGGGGAAAATGCAACAACTTGCATATATGCTCATTTTAACCCATAATAATTTGTATGTCGGTTTTAATACTGTACACTTATGTTATTTACCCAAGATAAAAATCATAACTAACATTTGATGTAAACTTGAAGTCAAGTGGGTTTATTTATTTGTACATGTAAAACGCTTCATTTTTTGAGCTTAAATACTATGCATTAACAAATTAAAAATATTTTATATTATCAAGACACTTAAAATGTAATTACAAGTAACTCTATTTAAATCTCTTTCTATCATCTCAATCTTGTCTTACGTTACAAGGAGGCTCAGAGTGTGTATTGCTCAACAGAAAAATGATGATGAAGATGCGGAGGAGGAATTCTACTCTTTGGTTACACTTGCTGAGATCCCATCATATGGAATGAAGGGGCTTTTCACAAAGATCTTTGAGGATGATATTGAATACTAATCTATATAAGCAAAGAAGACTGATACAAGTACCTGATATTTTGCACAGATAAGATATATTTATAGTGTCAAAAAAATTTACATTGTCATCATTACGTTTTACTCCCTTCGTCCTAATTAATATATAAATACTATTTCCTTATTAGTTTGTTCTAAGAAAAAAATATTTTTTTTATATATTTAAAAGCAATTAAACTTTAAATTTCTCATTTCATCCTTAATGTGAAGATGTATACCGACACAAATGTCTATTGTATAGGTCAAAATCTGTCCATTAGGCTGACACTAAAGGACGCAGTGAAATGTCGACCAAACCATGGTCACAGCTTCCAGAGTACGACCCCGTCAGTCATCGGTCATACCCGACACCGAATCAATGGAGGGTTTGCGTGGCTAAGCGCCCGTCGTGACCAACGCTTCAAAGACGACGTGACCATAAGAGGACCCATTGGTTAAAGACCGTTGGATAAAGGGAAATATGAGGATATAAATAGGGGGATCTTCCACAGAAAAAAGGGATCCCAAAAAAGGGAAAAAGGAACCTTCCCCAACTAGTTCAGCAACAATCAAGCTAATACTCTCAAGGGGATATCTCTTTCCTTCTTATACGCATGGGCATGGAATATTACTTCTAAGATGTAAGCATGTCATTCATGTTAGCCCTTTTTTGCAATTATCAGAAGAATTCAATAAACTCGTGCCTTTTTTATATTTATACTCAATGTAGTTTGATTTAGAGACAATTTTGTTTGTTAAGATTTACCCTCTATTCCACTTTGGATTGATCTTGCAAAAACTTAAACTAGTTTTTGTGCAAATAATTTGGCACTGTCTGTGGGGATTTCTTAATCAAAATCTTAGTTCCCTCTAGATCTCAAAACTGATCCAATCTGGGTCAGCCCTTTCTATAGCATTAACTGGGAATCGTCACAGAGATGATGGAAGCGGAACCCCGGTCGTCGTGCACTTGGCACAATTATAATCATGTTGACAAGAGCGTCTTACGCGACGGTCTCTTCTTCCACCCCTGGATAAGAAACAATAGCCTGCTTCGTGGAACCTTAGAGTAGTGGACACACCAGAACCCGTCCCCATAGCCACACACATTATGCACCTTATGAGCAGAGTATGACACGCTTTCCTAATTCATGCATATCCTACAGATCCGGACCGGGACTCAGCCTCAACATCCTGAAGAACAAGTACGGTCCTAGATCTGGAATTGTCTTTAGGACGGGAAACAAAGCAATCAGTTATGCGACACGACGCCTCCATCCTCCGACACGCTGAGATAAGGTAACAAAAATTCATCAAATTTTAACTTACCATGTTTTTCCGTCAGAACGAAAACAGGGACGGAAACTCTCCCAAAGAGGACCGGGACTGGGACTTGCCTAAGAGGCATCCAGTATTCTCCAATAGAAATGAAATACAGTAGACTGGGACTGGGACTCGCCCAAAAGGCGTCCAGTATTCTCCAATAGAAACGAAATGTAGCGGATTGGGACTAGGACTCACCCAATAGGCATCCAGTATTCTCCAATAGAAACGAAATACAGCGAACTGGGGCTGGGTATCTCCCAAGAGGCATCCAGTATTCTCCAATAGAAACGAAATACAGCGAACTGGGACTCACCCAAGAGGCATCCAGTATTCTCCAATAAAAACGAAGCCAAGTTAACTGAGGTTCGCCTACGGAACGCAAGGGTCCCCCAATATAAATCAAACGAGCAGGACTCGCCGCAGTAAACGCATGAATAACGCCACGACGAGTAATCACCAAAACTAAAAAAAGATTGACCTTGCTCGACTTTATAACGGGTTCTCATTTCGATCCCACTCGAAATAACACCCCTGCGGCCACCATCGCCAAATCCAAATAAAGTTTGACATCGCCCAAACCAGCACAAAAGGTCACCAATACAACCTCTCATTGGGGCCCGCCTTGCGTTTACCCACCGTAACCCATTGGGAACTGACGAACCCTGACATCGAACACGCAGGGAACCTACTCTATCCACGATAAAAGAAGTCGCCACAAAGTTCGGGCTAGTTATTCATCGCTTCGCCAATCGTCTGCTCCTGCCGAACCGATGAAGGGACTAGGTAGGCGATGAGCTATTCGAATATACATGTCAAACAATGAAACATTCTCCAATGAAACAACAAGATAACATGCAGCATCTCGTCGCACAACTCCACTGCCCCACTCCACATACATTCGACCTCGTTCGAGTAATTTATATTCGACCTCAGTCAAATCATTTACATTCAACCTCGCTCGAATAATTTACATTCGACCTCGCTTGAATCATTTACATTCGAACTCGTTCGAATTATTTGCATTCGACCTCATTCGAATTATTTATATTCGACCTCGCTCGAATCATTTATATTTGACCTCGCTCGAATCATTTACATTCGACCTCGCTCGAATCATTTACATTCAACCTCGCTCGAATCATTTACATTTGACCTCGCTCGAATCATTTATATTTGACCTCGCTCGAATCATTTACATTCGACCTCGTTCGAATCATTTACATTCGACCTCGTTCGAATCATTTACATTCGACCTCGCTCGAATCATTTACATTTGATCTCGCTTGAATCATGTATATTTGATCTCGCTCGAATCACCTACACCCGACGCCACAATAAAGTCCAGAAACCCACGCAAGTATGCAAAGAAATATATCGAAATAAAAGCCAAGATATACGCAAATAAAGATTGAACAATCATTCCATTCGCAAATGCAACAATTACATCTTAAAAAAGTCCAGCACAGGCCCAACAAGAAAAAAAGAAGAAAAAGAAAAGAAAGGAAAAACAAAAAACAAGAAAAAAAGAAGAAGAAAAGAAAGGAAAAACGAAAACAAACAAGTACAACAAAAAAGCTAAATACAAAGATTGCAACAACGTCCTCACTCGGCGTCACCTCCATCGGCGCCCTCGCCGTCATCATCAAAAAGCTCATCGTCGGCATCAGCATCCCCGCCAACCTCCGGCGATGCGGGATCATAACCACAGTTGACACGGGCCTCACGTGCCTTCGCCCTAGCACCCTCTAAGGCTGCCTCAGAAATGCTCCTCACCTCCCACAAACTCTTATATATGTCCCGTTGAGCTTCAACGTAAACCCACAACTCATGCAACTCGCGAGGAGTAGAAGAAACGGCGGACTCCAACTGAGTCCACAATCACGCATTCTCGGCTTCGACAGCCACGAACTGATCCACCAAACGCGAACCCTCCTGGTCAATCTCGCCAATGCGCTCCTCAAGACTGGCCTCACTCAAGGTGGTCGTCGCCCTCTCAGACTCCTGCTTAGATCGGAGGACACAGATGGCGTCATCTAGCGCCGCTGCTCTCGCCAAAGCCGACTCTCGAGCAAGTTCATCCTGCTCCAATGCGATCACCTTCCCTTCCAATTCGGCCAACTTCTACGCCCATTCCGCACTGAGAGTTTCCACCTTGATAGCTCTCTGGTCGAGCTCAGCCTGCAATGATTTCACTCTATCCTAAAGATCCACACACTTTGCGGCGACCCTTTGCCAAGTTCAAGTTCCTCATCCTTAGCATATAGCAGCTCCTCCAACTCGTTATATCTGCGGATAGACTGCATCAAATCCTCGTCCCTTCTCTCCAACTCTTCCCTGGTAGACTGGGTACCAACATCCGCTCTAAGCCGCTCGCTCAACTCACGGAACCTGTCGGGATACCGCCGGTATTTTTCAACCATCTTCAGAAAAATCTCAGCCCGCGTCTTGGACCTACGGGCATTTTCAACTTCCATCATGTACGTCTGCAAAAAAAAAAAAAAAGGGAGTAAGGTTCAGAGAAAGAAAAGAGTCACAAAGCGAAGAATGGAGAGAAACTTACCCTCAGACCCATCGCGGCTATACCACGTGACAATTGAGAATCGTTGATTGGCTGAAGAGCTCCGCTCTAAGCAGCTGAACAAAGGATGTCAAACTGCGGCACCAGCTCCACCATATCCTGTAAAAGATTGAGATCCGATGGTATCTCCAGAATAGGGGAGGGGCCCTCAACCATCATCAATGTCCTTGTAAAGCCCCGCTCGAACAACCTCACATTATCAGGATCAAGGTCGGACTCGGTCTCATAGTCCTCAACCACGACACCTTTCCCTCTCTCTTCGGTCGAAGGAGGGGCACGGTACTGTTGAGATGATGAGGGTCTGTTGTGGATGGTCACGAGCATCCGCAGAGGGCCTCTCCACTGCCTCCCGGTCAACTTCGACCCCTGCCTCAGGAACCATCGAAGCGGGCTCGCCCCGTGACGGCGTCTCGGTCACTGAAGCCTCCTCCGGTATTATCCTCCGCCTTTTTGATAGGACTCACCGGTGGCACGAACCGACGGAACTGGAGTCCCGGTTGGGGAGCCACATCCAAACGTATTGCCGCGGTCGAGGTTCCAGCATCATTGCTCACATGAGTCACCGAGGCGGGTCGTACGGGAGCTGTCGGCTGACGAAATGCTAGCGGGGAATCCCTCGCTCTTCTCGACCCTCTCCGACCTATCAAAACAAGACGCAACCCCGCATAAGTATAGAGAAATACACAAAGCGGGAGTACAGTTTAAGCCAAAGCAAAAGTGACTTACTAATTGTAGGTCTGCGCCCAAACCTCTCGTGGAAGCGCGCCCACTCGCGGATTCCCATGGTATGTGGCAGGACCGAAGCCACCCAGTCGCGAATGTCATCAACAAGCGGAGGAGGCGATCTCTCAGCTGCAACGAAAATAATGGACGAACGATCAATGACCATCTAAAAAGGTCGCATGATATGAATAATCGATCGACATAGAAAGAAGAAGCGAAGGAATACTTACGGGCAAAGTTCCATGTCTCGGGGAATCCGACGGGGTCGGACACTAGGTTCTCTGTACGCACGAAGAAGAAACTCTCCTAGAAGCGACGATTGGTCCTATCATCCATTCCAATCACCAGACTCTTTGTACCCCTATGGCGGAGGTGCAACATAGTTCCCCTCTGGAAATGGGGGCGAAGAGGTGCATCATGTGACGGAGCAAAACGTCATGGCCTGCCAATTCAACATACTGGATCAGCATCACGAAAAGCTTGTAAATTTACGGGGTGAGTTGGGCCGGACACACCTTGTAAAAATGGCAGAAGTCTACAGCCAATGGAGGAAAAGGGAATGTGTACCCAATGATGAAAGGATATGCGTAGAAAGAGCAGTACCTTGGGCGATGTAAGTGAACTATATCACTTCCTGCCGGGATAAGTTCAACATGCTCTGGGATCCCCCACTGATTTTAAAGGCGGAAAATGTCGCCGCATCCATCACCGATAGTGCCGGTGTAAGGTCATCCTCAGCCGCATGGTTAAAGTCATTCTGAGCTTTCCCCGGGCGGGGTACCACCTCATCTACCGTCGGAAAACTTTCGTCTTCCACCAAGTTCGTCTCCTCGTCGAGAAAGGGGAGAAAATTCTCCGGTACCATAGCATTGATAGCTTGGCTAAGGTTCGAAGAACTGGCCATTGTAAATCGGAGAGAGAATCGGGAATATGGTAAAAAGATATAGCAGTTACGAAAGTTTACACTCCTGAAAAGTATGAACGAACGATAAATAGCCGGCGATTTCGAAGATTTCTTCTTAAACTCGATTTGAATAACGCCCTATCAAGACAAAAATCCACTACTTATAGGCACAAAAATCCCGGTTAAACGAAGATGAAACGCCGTCTTTTTCAAAAAAGCGACGGAATGGGCACAAGAAATGATGCGACGCTCGCCACATAAAGCGTGTGTCATAATGATAGATGACGAATCAATGTCACTTCAACTGACATACAGGTCTGAAATGTTCCCTCGAAACGTCATATATTCTCCTCATTGAAGAACGCACGCCCACGCCCCAAAACTGGCCTCGACCTAGGGAGCGACGATATCCACTCGACGCGCCCATCCAGAGGCAGTCGATTGCTCAGATTCCGACGATTTGTGATGACAAGGTCCGCCCACCGCTCTCTCCCGAAGGCGACCCTGACGGGCGGAGGGACTAAATGTATAAGTCAATATCTGTCCATTAGGCTGACATTAAAAGACGCAGTGAAAGGTCGGCCAAACTGTGGTCACAGCTTGCAGAGTACGACCCCGTCAGTCATCGGTCGTACCCAAGATCGAATCAACGGAGAGTTTGTGTGGCTAAGCGTCCATCATGAACAACGCTTCAAAGACGACGTGACCATCGGAGGACCCATTGGTTAAAGACCGTTGGATAAAGGGAAATATGGGGATATAAATAGGGGGGATCTTCCACAGAAAAAGGCGGTCCAAAAAAAGGGAAAAAGGAGCCTTCCCCAACTAGTTCAGCAACAATCAAGCTAACACTCTCAACGGAATATCTCTTTCCTTCTTATACGCATGGGCATAGAATATTACTTCTAAGATGTAAGCATGTCATTCATGTTAGCCCTTTTTTGCAATTATCAGAAGAATTCAATAAACTCGTGTCTTTTTTATATTCATACTCAATGTAGTTTGATTTAGAGTCAATTTTGTTTTTGGTTAAGATTTACCCTCTATTCCACTTTTGATTGATCTTGCAAAAAACTTAAGCTAGTTTTTGTGCAAACATCTATGCCACCACACGTTTCAATTTTTTTCTTCTCTATTAAAATTTTATATCCAATCAGACTATGCAATACAAGTCGTAGCGGAGGGTGTATTTTTTCGATGTATATATGTAGCGTTAGTTCAAAATGCGAACGAATACATTGTGTTTAAAATTTTCTTTATGGAGCAAAGATTCATTAACAAAGTATTTGTAAGTAGAGCTCACCGTACCGAAAGTCCAATCAAGTCGCAAGAGGAGATATTAATCATGCATGGGAGATAAAAAGAGAGAATTCTATTATTAACAACAACTCTCCTTGTGGGCTGCTTTCTAAAGAACATAGTATTACGTACACAATGTTATGCATTCATGTAAACAACCTAATTCACTTCACACTATAACACACTTTTAAGCTTCTTGTACAATGAATCTATCGCGCCGCCATTCCCCTATATATCTCCTTCAGGCTTCATACCATTTCTTTTTCAATTATCCGTTACGCAGATCTATTGCTACTCCCTCGATGATCCCTTTTCCAACTGAACTTTACGTACCAGTTCCTAGTCCAGTTAAAATTAAAGAGGAAGCTGAGGAAAAAAGTAAAAAAAGGGGCGAGGCCACCGTCATTTTTAATTGATGATTGGGACTGAGTCGTACTGATTATTGTAGTAATATCATTCTAATAGATGTATAACAGCATACCAAAAATCAAACAATGTGGTTCTAATTTCTAGATATCCATACGCGTATCTTCTTGTTTTTTTTTTGTCACTAGTTTCGAACCTATGCGTTGCACGCACCTTTATTCAATGCTGTGAATTTGTTGAATCTATACTCAATGATTATAATTTCATAACATGCCATTGAATCTAGAGAAGAATCTGGAGAAATCTAGAAGATGAAATGAAGAGAAGACAAAATCATTTTTGCTTCAATAGAAAAGGAAGAAGAGATACAACTGATTTGTGGAGGACACTATTCTATTTAACTAAAACACGTGCCCTTCTTACTCTCTAACAATGTGACCCTCAAGTTCTTTTGTTTACACTTAGGTTCCTCAATTAGTTTCTCAACTAACTAACAACTAACTCTATCTAATGCTCTTGATACTCACCCTCAAACTGGAGAATGAAAAACATCTAACATTTCCAGTTTGGACATTAACATCTAATATTGTTCTACTCCAAGACCTTTGGTCATCATATCTGCTACCTGTTTTCTTGTAGAAATGTAATGAGTGGATATCAATCCATTTTTGATCTTTTCCCTCACAAAATGACAATCTATTTCTATATGTTTTGTCCGCTCATGATAGATTGGATTTGCAGCTATTTGTAAAGTTGCCTCACTATCACAAAAGACCTTCACTGGCATCTGTAAGGCCACATCAAATTCCTTCAGCAATCTAACTAGCCACACCAACTCTGCACTCACTGTTGCCATGCTTCTATACGTTGCTTCTGCAGAACTTCTATTAATTGTCTATTGTTTCTTGGACTTCCAGGAAATCAGTGATTTACCAAGCTAAATAACATAGCTTGTCACTGACCTTCTGGTGTTTGGGTAGGCTGCCCAGTCTGAATCACAATAGGCTGTAATCTCTTCCAATGATCCCTTCTTCAATAATATTCCTTCTCCTGGTGACCCTTTTATATATTTCACCACTCTCATAGATGCCTCTAAGTGTGATTGCTTTGAATGTTGCATAAATTGACTTAGGACCTGTACTGCAAAGCAGATATCAGGACTTGTTATAGTCAAATAGGTCAACTTACCAATCAACTTCTGATAGCATCCAATATGTGTCAACTACTCATCTCCTTTGAGTGCTACATGCTTATCATAGTCAATGGTGGTAAGCTTTTGATTTGCTCCAGAGGTGAACTTGCAGGTATTGCACCACTGAGTCCTAATTCTGTTATAAGCTCCAGTGCATACTTTCTTTGATTCAGTAGTATGCTTTTGTGTGACCTCATAATTTCAATTCCTAAAAAATACCTTAGTTCTCCCAAGTCTTTGAGTTTGAAAGACTTATGTAGGGTCCTTTTAACCTCCTCTATTATATCACAGTTGCTCCCAGTAATCATCAAGCCATCAACATATATCAGGATGATTACCAAGTTTTCTCCTGACTTCTTTGTGAACAAGGAATGGTCATAGGAATTTTGCATATATCCTGCCTCAATAAGAACATTGGTTAGCTTGATATTTCACTACCTTGATGTCTGCTTGAGTCGATAAAGAGACTTAAGTAGCTTGCAAACCTGAGACTCCCCCTGCCTATGGAATCTTTTTGGTAAACTCATGTAGACCTCTTCATAAAGATCACCCTGCAGAAATGCATTGTTTACATCCATTTGGTACAGTTTCCAACCTTTAGAGGTTGCAAGGCTAATCACAGTTCTTACTGTGACTATTTTTGCAATAGGGGAAAAGTCTCATGGTAGTCAAGACCCTTCTATTGTGTATAGCCCTTAGCCATTAAGCGTGCCTTGAATCTGTCAACTTCACTATTGGCCTTGTATTTGATTTTGTACATCCAATTTGAGCCAATTGCTTTCTTCCCTGGTGGAAACTCTACAACCTCCCAAGTTTTGTTAGCTTCAAGTGCTTGAATTTCTTCTTGCATAGCTTGAATCCATCTCTCATCTATAGAGGCTTCATAGAAAGTCTTTGGTTCTGTGAGAGTAGAGAAACTGGAGAGTTAGGCTTGATAGTGTTCTGGCAAATGTGTGTAGTTGACATAATTGGAGATTGAATAACCAATGTGTCCTGATGGCTTCAATCCAGTAACATAATCTTTTAGCCAAATTGTTGGTTTTGTGCCTCTGATGGATTTCCTAAGGATTGGAGCTTCCGCATTGATAGCAGGTTCAATAGACTGCAACTGTTGAGTTGCTGCTTGATGTTCCTACAAATCTGCTTCAGCTTCCTGCATAGTGGCTAGAGGTTCAGGTACAATATCTTCAGATGTATTTGGAATATCTGCATCAACTCCTGCTGGCTCGTCCAAATTTGCAGCTGGTGAATCTGTTGTTGTATTGCTTGGTTGAGGAAGAAGAGCAGGAATTGCCTCTTCCTCCATGTCTCCATTGATTAAGTCTACGTGAGTTGGTAGCATTAACACCATCACCATTTGTTCTTGGTGCATTAGTATCCATGTCTGCTGGTGCAAGAATGAACAAATACTCTTGACAAACTTCTTCACCTTGAAAGAGAAAAGTATCCTCTCTAAAAGGTTACATCCCTGCTGACAAAGAAAGTGTTAGATTCTAAATCAAAAAGTTTCTAACATTTTTGTGTCTCTGAATACCCTACCATTACTGCCTTTCTTTCTCTAGCAGCAAATTTGTCTCCTCTATGAAGGGTACTTGCATAACACAAACAACCAAATACTCTCAAATGATCTATACTTTGTTGTTTACCATACAGCAATTCATAGGGATACTTTTTGTTTAAGACCTATGTGGGTATCTTGTTGATGAGGTGCATTGTTGTTCTAATACATTCTCCCCAGAATCTGAATGGCATATTACATTGAATCTTGAGTGCTCTAGCAAAATCAAGGATATGCTTGTGTTTCCTTTCCACCACTCCATTCTGTTGTGGAATGTATGGAAAACTACTTTGATGAACAATCCCAAGTGCATTAAACAACTCACTACACTGACTGTTCAAAAACTTTGTGCCATTATCTGTTCTCAATGTCTTAACCATCACACCAAACTAATTTTTTACCAAAAGAGAGAAAATCTTTCAGCACAACAAAAACTTCACATTTTGATTTCAGCAAACAAGTCCATGCATATCTACTATAGTCATCAACTAAAGTAACAAAATATTTCTTTGTCATAGGTTGTTATCTTGTAAGGACGCCATACATCAGCACGCACTAATTGAAACACACAGTTTAAACTACTATTACTTATGGGAAAGTTCAGTCTACTTTGTTTAGCTAAAGGAAAAATTTGACACTCTTTTTGCATCTCTAGCTTCAATTTATTCTTCAAATCTGGCAAAATGTTGCATAGCATATGTAGAGGCATGTCCTAGCCTTTGGTGCCACAGTGTGGTCGTTACTCCTTCCTTGTGAAATGAACCAGCAGCAACTACATCTCCTCTGCTAAGTATGTAAAATCCACTATTTTCTTTACCAATCCCCAGCACCCTGCCACTGTATAGTCCCTGAAATACACAAAAAATAGGGAAACAACATGCAGAGCAACACAAGTCCTTAGTCAGCTTGGATACTGAGAGTAAGTGGAACTGAAAGTTTGGCACATATAAAACATTCTTGATTTTCTGATTCTCCAAGATTGTAGCATCTCCGGCATGTGTGATTTCAGATCTGTCTCCTGTAGGTATTTGTACTCCAAAACTACTTTTTCCTTCTACAGGTCTGTCACGCCTCGAACCTAGGGGGGAGAGACCGGCACCTAGTACCTCACCTATCCTTGTGTACTAACTTACAACTAAGGGACTCTGAACATATGATGTCATACTTTGGCCATGGGCCACATTGTAAGACAACTGCGAATGCTGACTAAATGTCGATATAAAACTTGGACGACAAGGTCGTCATAATTATTACAGCTGACAAACCAACCAAATATACATACAAGGCCTGTAAGCCCAACATACTACACTAACTGACAGGATATGTCTACAAGCCTCTACTGATGGATATACTGTGATCGGAACAGCTCCCCGACCTACTCACAACATATATACATATATATACAAGATGTATGTAAGGCTCTAGACCCGGAAACTCCGAAAGGTATGGAGCTTACTGATCAAGCTGAACTCGGGAAACACTTAATGAAGACGCCTACACGTCTATCTGTCTGAACCAGCACGCATGAAATGCAGCGCCCCCAGAAAAGGGACGTCAGTACGAAATAATGTACCGAGTATGTAAGGAAGTATACTGAAAGCTGAAACTGAACTAATAATATAATAACTGCAAGTAGCTGGAAATCAAAGATAATCTGAAGATATGCTTACCTGCTGATACTGACTCAACTCTCTCAATATAGTAAGTAAAATAGTTGTCTATATATATATATATATATATATATATATATAACTGCTCTACTGTAGTAGGCTCGCTCATAGGCGCTCGGCCATACTAGGCTCTATATCTCGGCCAATTGAGCTCGCTCATAGGCGCTCGGCCACAGTAGGCTCGGTATATAACTTACCATCTGATCAGAGGTTGCCCAATAGGGGCCTGCCCATCGATTATAGCTCGATGGTAATGAAAATACTGTGATATTGTATATATAGACTCTCCGCTCTCATGACTGGAAAAAAGAAATACTCAAATGAATATGAAGTCCTGATAAAGAGAATATTGTAACTTGCGAGACTAGCAAATATACGTAAATTCCGGGATATGAATTTTTCTTTATGCTTCATTATCAAACTTATGTAATGACGAGATCATTCCAAAATGAAGGAAGGGCTTAGCTTAACATACCTGATCCGATTCTCTTGACAATCCCTCTAATATACGTCAATTGCAATAAAACACGTAACGACGAGATCGGAGTAGGAAAAAATCCATATAATATTCTTTGTAAGAGAATTTTGATGCAAGAAATCCCATTGTTAATATCTTGTTTCTAACGTTCTGTTGGTGTCTTTGTTTTCAAGAAATGAAAAATGAGCTCTGTTGAAAGCTTGAAAATGGATAACATTTCCAGGAGTGTTGAGAAGGCTAATA
Source organism: Nicotiana paniculata (assembly GCA_005239505.1). Classification (NCBI taxonomy): domain Eukaryota; kingdom Viridiplantae; phylum Streptophyta; class Magnoliopsida; order Solanales; family Solanaceae; genus Nicotiana; species Nicotiana paniculata. Next base: position 27,727 of record ML321599.1, on the reverse strand, counting down.
TTTTTGCAAGATTCTAATGTCTTTTGAATTGTAAAGAGTTCTTAATGTTCTAATATTAAGAATTGTATAATAATCACAAGACATGTAGTGTCCCTTTAGTTAATTTCCACCTATCCTTAGGTTGTGGCCAACTTCCACGTTTTTGGAGGGTGGAATTTATTGATTTTTATCCACTTATTAGTTAATTGGGTAATGTTCTGTTATCTGGTAAATAACCAATTACCCCCACAATTTAAAAATTGTCTTAAATTACTTACAATTCTACTTATTTTAAATACACTTTATATATCTCACCATCATGGTCATATGGTACCTTGTATGGTACTAGTCCGTAAATATTGGGTATTAACGCTCGGACCGTATTTTATCCCCACATGCAAAACTTGGACGAAAATTTATTTTCTTTGACTTGCTTTCCCTTTCACCTTCACGAATTTACTCATCATTTGTGAAATAGCATAATCCATATAATCTCCAAATAATCTTTTCCTTGGACTGATGTCAATTACCTTACGACAAATTCAACGTACAATACTACAGGGTGCGACATCATCGTAATTTAATATTACGAAGCGTAATATCATCGTAATATAATACTGCAGGACGTAATATTGCGGGGCGTAACATCATTCCCCCCTTTGGAACATTCGTCCTTGAATGTTGGCTGATGCACTTATTATTTTCATAACTTATAGCTCTTTTGAATACCTTAATACTCTTCTTGTCATATTGGCAATTGTTCTGTGAATAAATCCAAAGGCCAGGTCATTTCCCCCCCCCCCCCCCCATTTAGGCCTCTTTATCACGCCACAGCTTGTGGCCGGAATCCTTCAAATCTTGTAGTTGTTGCTACCTTCCTTCATGCAGCCAGTATGATTTTGACCTTATAAGTGTGCCTATGCGACTCTTCTTTCCTTTTCCCTCCAGTTTTTAGCCAATCTCTAGGCCTCACTTTGTAAATATATACAGAGCTTGACAAGATGTCCCTCTGGGCATCTATAGGTATACTTGAAGTTGTTTTGCTCGATACTTTGTTGAACTTACGAATATTGCTATATGTTATTTCATAGATTCGTTTATCCATCCGTATGACTTTACTGCATCTAGCTGGGTCATACTATACCATGACTCTTACTTTGATTTATAGTTACTAAGGTCTACGACAAAACTCCAGGTTACTCTTTCGCTGCTTATAATATATGTATAAGACTAAGTCCTTTAATGTTTTCTCGTTACTGTTCATCTTAAGAATGATGGCCTAATCTCATCTCATACTTTGTAACTTTTATCCATCCATTGTCGATTCGCCTTAATGTTGATCCACAATATTCCATTGATAACTTGAAACTTCTTACATAATACATTGTCACTAGGGCTTATGTTGCATCGAGGAATATTTGAAGTGATTTTCCTGATCCACTTGATGGCGATACTGTACTTGAATAATCATATTTCATAGCATCCCAATGTGATTCACCTTACGTAGGTATTTTAATTCCGTACGATTCGTGAAATCCTCTTCCAATCATTACTCAATCGAAGGCCCGAACGTCATCCTTTATCTACAACAATTACACCCTTATTCTATTACCAGGGCAGCATTCCACCTCTTCTAAATACCATTTCTCTTTGACTTCTTTGGGTTCATTCAGGATATAGTGAGCTTTGTATAACTTAGAAAAACCATATGCTATTCTTGTTTTCATGGGCTTAATCCTGAGAACTTATCCATTTTCGTTACCTTCTCACTCGCTCGTTCTTATTCTTACACCTGTCTTCTAGAACCTTGTCGCTTCACCATACAATAGCTTGCGACCTACACATATCTTATTTATATTACTTGCAACTTTCAAGTTGCTTGCGTCATAAATTTCCTTATGTTATTTTGGAACATCAAGCGAGACATCACATCGTCTCTAACTCTCCTTCACTCCCTTATCTAGACCTCTCGATATTTAAAATCCATAGGTTAGAAGGTATGCCATTGACGACGCCGCTATCATTCCTGGATACTTAATCCCAGCGCTTTTAGCCTTCTATCTGAAGTATAGATTATTCACCACCTTCTGCACATGAGTATCTCATATGTTTTTCACCTTTAGCTTACTTACCTTAAAATCCCATATCACATCTTCTAACTGGCTTTATCGTAGAGTCGTTAAAGAATATGGTTGTTATATTATTTGTCGTGTACATATGATATTAAGAGTGATCCTGCAATATTCTCAATTACGAGGTCTATAATTTTCTGGGTCCAATAATCTGACTCCCGATTTACTTCGTTGATGTAACTCTTTAGTTCCATCTTTCTTCTGATCAGCCTTTATGTAGGCTTAAGTTATCTCTTGATCTTCGGTTCATGGTATTGGTTATTATGTTGGTTATTATGTTTAGCCTTTCATGGGTTCTATGGAATATCAATGATATAATTCTTTAACAGTTTAATCTTTCGTCTAAGTCCTCGGCTCAATTCTTTTCTTTAATGTATACCAGAATCTTCTACAGCTGTATATGTTGCATGTATAAAACTCTGAACACTTAAGTGCGTTCATAACGTAACCAACTCTGGATCATTAGCTTTCTTTCAACGTATGCTATTACTTTTCCTAGTCTTTCTGTCCCTTGTTGTGTCCAGACTTAGCTTATCTTAGTTTCCACACATGCCAGAGTTTTCGTGCAACTCATATGATCTCGAATATTACTTTTAATTTTACTTCCCGTTCATTAGCCACGGTAAGTGTCACTCTCCTTTGGAGTGCTTACAATGTTGTTGTGAAATTGTTGTTACATGACCATTCCCTCTTTAGGTCACTGTGCTTAGGTTGAAGACTTCTTCCTTATTTCCTCAGCTAGTCTTTCATTGTAGTACTTAGGGAGAAATCTTGACTCTCGTAAAGCTGTGAGCTTTTTACGGACCCTTTTGATGTACTTCCTTGCCTATAATAATCCGTAGTTGCTTACCTCCACGCCCTTGTGCTTGTAGGATTGCTTCTGGACTGATATTTTGACTGCCTTCCCAGTGGCACTCTCTTTTATTCCCGTAATACTTATAAGGTACCTTTAACAACCCCAACTCCTATCTGAATATTTCTTAAGTATTACAATGACATTATTGCGAGGTTGAATTCACTATATTGGGTTTTACTATGTTTATCTTGCACAATCTGCTGACTCGTCTGTAACCTCCTGTTTAGCCATAACTAGGCTCTTCCTTAATCAACTATCAACTACTCGTTGGTCCATTCTCATATCAATATTCCGCGTAATCTTTCTTGGGTTATTTTCTTTGTCTTAACTTACGTCTCACACTGGATTCTTATTTATTAATAACAGCTCGGGCATGAACCTTTACTTCCTTCCGAAATTTTAGCGTATATGTAAGATTTGGATAAGTGCCATCTCATTCTTTTATTGCATTCTTCCTTTACCATTATATAGTCACTAGAACCACTTAATTCTGACTTAATGCCACATCACTCCATATTCCCCCCTTTTGGGGAGTACTAAGAACTGAAGCCACGAGGAGGATCTATCTATAGATGTTTTACCTCTTCATCTTTTGGCGTCGTTTCACAACATTACTGGTCCTTGCTCGCCTTGCGGAAATCCTTCTATACCAAGGATAACAAATTCCCTTACTCGCGATGGTGACACTTAGCGCAACTGACACATACAGTCTCTTAAACTTACTTTGCTCACATTGCTTGCTTTAGGGAAGCGTCTTCCTGAATAACCATTCTCTGAATTTCTCATGTATCTTTTTTCACCAATCCATACGAGTTTCCATTATTCTGGGTCTAACTTTTCCTTTTGGTAATCGCGTCAGAGTTGCGAACTTATTTCTCGGAAAGAGGATATCACTATATGGCCTATATTATTTTGTTGTCTCAAGGCCCGTCACCTCTCTTTTTTTTTCCTTCACTTGACTATAGATTCTGTAATATTGTTATATTTTGATCTACCATTTGTCATCCATGTATCACATCTTACTCATCATAAGCAAGATGCAAAATCGAGTTCCTCTAACTCAACACTTCCACAACTATATCTCTTATCGATCGTTTTTCTGAATGTAGGCATCGTCTTATTACGAATAAAATAGAAGTTCGGAATTTGAATTCAAATAAGTGAGCTCTACCACACGATCTAGAGTAAGAAGAAAGAGTGTCAGTCCTAAATGCCTTGTAGCCTCCTGCTTATAAGTTTGGTGCACAACACACCCATAAACAAGACTCTACTAGACACGGCTTGTAGACTCCCTAGGACAGAACTGCTCTGATACCACTTTTGTCACGCCCCAAACTTGGGATGCGAGACCGGCACCTAGTTCCTCACCTATCCTTGCGTACTAACTTGCAACTAAGGGACTCTAAACATATGATGTCATACTTAGGCCATGGGCCACATTGTAAGACAAGTGAGAATGCTGACAAAATGTCGATATAAAATTGGGCCGACAAGGCCGTCATAATTATTACAGCTGACAAACCAACCAAATATACATACAAGGCCTGCAAGCCCAACATACTGCACTAACTGACAGGAAATGTCTACAAGCCTCTACTGATGGATATACTGTGATCGGAACAGCTCCCCGACCTACTCATAACATATATACATCTATATACAAGATGTGCATAAGGCTCTAGACCCGGCAACTCCAAAAGGCATGGAGCTCACCGATCAAGATGAACTCGGGCAACACTTAATGAGGAGGCCTACCCGTCTGTCTGTCTGAACCTGCATGCATGAAATACAGCGCCCCCAGAAAAAGGACATCAGTACGAAATAATGTACCGAGTATGTAAGGAAGTATACTGAAAGCTGAAACTGAACTAATAATATAATAACTGCAAGTAGCTGGAAATCAAAGATAATCTGAAGATATGCTTACCTGNTATATATATATATATATATATATATATATATATATATATATATATATATATATATATATATATATATATATATATATATATATATATATATATATAATTGCTTTGTCGTAGTAGGCTCGCTCATAGGCGCTCGGCTATACTAGGCTCTATATCTCGGCCAACTGGGCTCGCTCATAGGTGCTTGGCCACAGTAGGCTCGGTATATAACTTACCATCTGATCAGAGGTTGCCCAATAGGGGCCTGCCCATTGATTATAGCTCGATGGTAATGAAAATATTGTGATACTGTATATATAGACTCTCTACTCTCATGATTAGAAAAAGAAAATACTCAAAGGAATATGAAGTCTTGATAAAGAGAATATTGTAACTTGCGAGACTAGCAAACTATACGTAAATTATCCCAAAATTTTGTTTATGCCTCGTTATCAAACTTATGTACTGATGAGATCATGCCAAAATGAAGGAAGGACTTATGTTAACATACCTGAGCCGATTCTCTTGACAATCCCTCTAATATACGTCAATTGCAACAAAACACGTAACGGCGAGATCGGAGTAGGAAAAAATCCATATAATATTCTTTGTAGGAGAATTTTTATACAAGAAATATCATTGTTAATATCTTGTTTCTAACGTTCTGTTGGTGTCTTTGTTTTCAAGAAATGCAAAATGAGCTCTATTGAAAGCTTGAAAATGGTTAACATTTCCAAGAGTGTTAAGAAGGCTAATATCTTTGCAAGATGCTAATATCTTTTGAATTGTAAAGAGTTCCTAATGTTCTAATATTAAGAATTGTATAATAATCACAAGACATGTAGTATCCCTTTCTTTGCTACTTAATTGCCACCTATCAAAATGACTAAGGAGTCATTTTCCTTAGGTTGTGGCCAACTGCCACATTTTTTGGGGTGAAATTTATTAATTTTTCCACTTATTAGTTAATTGGGTAATGTCTCGTTATCCGGCAATTAATCAATTACCCGTACAATTTAAAAATTATCTTAAATTATTTATAATTCTACTTATTTTAAATACACTTTATATATCCACCATCATGGTCATATGGTACCTTGTATGGTACTAGTCCGTAAATATCGGGTATTAATGCTCGGCCCGTATTTTATCCCCACATGTCAAACTTGGACGAAAATTCATTTTCTTTGACTTGCTTCCCCTTTCACCTTCACGAATTTACTCATCATTTGTGAAATAGCATAATCCTTTTAATCTCCAAATAATATTTTCCTTGGACTGATATCAATTACCTTACGACAAATTCAACGTACAATACTACAGGGTGAGACATCGTCGTAATTTAATACTTCGAAGCATAACATCATCGTAATATAATATTGGAGGACGTAATATTGCGTGGCGTAACAAGGTCTAATGGATTCCAATACATTCTTGCAAAATGTTATGTGGTGTGATGCTCCTGAGTCTATTATCTAATCATATACACATACATTGGATACATTATACATCAATGACATAATACCTACCATGTTCAAATATCCATATAACTCTGATGGCCCTGCATTCCTTTCTTTCGGTGAAGCTTTCTCCAACAGGCTTACCAATTGTTTATACTATTCTGCTGTGAGATAGTTTTCTTGTGGCTGATTTCTGGTTTCAATACCTACATTTGTATTAGAATTGTTAGCAAAAGGTTTATATGTACCTAGTTGCCCCTTCTTCTTGCTTTTGAAATCTGGAGGATAGCCTATTATCTTGTAGCAATTCTCCTTCAAGTGGCCTTTATAACCACTGATCAGTCCTGGTTTTTTGCCTTTGAACATCTGACCCCTCCCTGCTAACATTGTCAATGGTTCCTTGTTTGATTCCACAACACCTAGTGTTCTTTGACTCTCCTCATGTACAGCTACCGCATAAGCTTGATTAACTGACAAAATTGGACTTCTCTGCAGTATATTGTTTCTCGTTTGACTGTAGCTCTCATTGAGTCCCATAAGGAACTGCAGAAATCTTTGCCTTACTAGATGTTCCACATAGGGCCTCCATTCTTCACAGTCACGAGGGAAATGGTGTTAAAATGTCCAATTCATCCCATAAATCCTTCATTTTTGAGAAGTATGAGGTAACCGACTCAGCTCCTTGCTTCAGACTTGCAATCGCATCCCAAAGTTTATACATTCGAGTCACATTATCCTTATCAAATCTCTCTTTAAACTCATCTCATACCTTCTTCGCACTAGAAGCATATATGATGCTAGGCACCAATTCACCAGCTACAGTGCTGCTCAACCACGAAACTACAACAGCATTACATCTCTCCCACTGCGTCTCTAACTCTCCTTTGTACAATCCTTTTACACATGTGCCATCCACAAACCCTAGCTTTTTCTTCACTAACAGTGCAACCCTCATTACTCTGCTCCATAGGGCCTAGTTTTTCGGCCGTGAGCTTCAACGAGATCAATGTTGTTCCAGGTGCATCTGAATCTCGAAGAAACAGTGGGTGATTGTGAGTTAATTGTGCAATTTCATCTGTCGTCATGACTGAGCTAAAAGTTATGCAACTTCAGTTACTCCGATCTGTGCAATTACAGCAATCGAGGCTCTGATACCATGTGAATTTGTTGAATCTACACTTAATGATTATAGTTTCATAACATGCAATTGAATCTAGAGAAATCTAGAAGATGAAATGAAGAGGAGACATGTGAATTTGTTGAATTTACACTCAATGATTATAGTTTCATAACATGCAATTGAATCTAGAGAAGAATCTGGAGAAATCTAGAAGATGAAATGAAGAGAAGACAAAATCATTTTTGCTTCAATAGAAGAGGAAGAAGAGATACAACTGATTTCTGGAGGGCATTGTTCTATTTAACTAAACCATGTGCCCTTCTTACTCTCTAACAATGTGACCCTAAGTGTAAACAAAAGAACTTTAGGGTCACATTGTTAGAGAGTATAAATTTCTTAAAATGATTTAAACAATATTAAAATAAATGTGACGAGTTACACAAATTACAAAGGAGAAAGTTCAAGCTCAAACAGAATATATCAAATATTCAACTTAATATTTTTCTTTTTTGTGATATTTAACAACATATATTTTAAATTTGAATATGAGCAATGTCGGCTATGATTACAAATACTTCGGACCTGTTTGGCCATAGATTTTGGCAAAATATATTTGGATTTTTTTTGGTAAATACATATTTGGTCATAGATTTTATCTATATTTTAGCAAATTCCCGAAACCCAAATCCCAAAACCAGCTTTTGGCCCAAGATATCACTATTATATTTTTTAAAAGTTGCCTCAAACTTTTGTATTTTATAAAAGAGCTCATCATTTATTATTTTGTAACAATGTTGTTTCGTCTTCTCGGTCATCTGATAGTATATTATGTAGTTCATTATAAAAATAATAATTTTGTACCAAATTTATTTATGTTCGGGACTATATATGGTTTGCGATAATTTAATGAATGTTATTGATAAAGGTACCGTTGGGTATTTGTGATAGTTTTTAGAACTTGTGGGTATAAGTCACGTTTTATGTTTTTCTAAAAATAAAAGTGAAATATGTTTTGAAAACATATGTCCAAACACATTTTTATCTTCAAACCAAACTTCACCCAAATCAAATTGTTCAAACAAATTTGGGAATCTTTGGCCAAACGCTAGCTTCATGTGTTACAGTTCGTGCCATGTCTTTAAAATATTGTAAGTTCCGCCTTTTTACATCTGTATACATATCAAGAAGTGGTTTTCAAATAAAAAGAGTATCTTACAGAAGTTGTACAGAAGTTCGATCAACATATGTCTTCATTAGGATGGCTAATAAATCATTGTCAATTTCATGGTGTATGCCTGCAAAGAAGTAGTAGTTATAGAGATAATAGTTACTAACATAAAGAAAATCAATTTATATATATAAATCATAATTGCCTGTATAAACACCCTTTGTTTGATTCCAACTCATGAGTCCAATCATCTGTAAATTTGGCACAAAAATGTTAGGTGATTGTATATATACAAGTGCAACTAAATGTATCACTCTGTTGTTAGTTACAAAACCGTATATCTTTTGTTAATATCGATACAATTAATAACCTATTAGGAGTGTAAAAAATATTAAGACTTAATAGCAAATTATCAACTTACACCCGTACCAGATTGTAAAATATCAATATCATTCTAAAAAAATGAGATAAAACTAGTTATTACAGGATATTATTTCATTGTTAGCGTTGCATGAATACGGTATCTTCTCGTATGAATTGCCGTAAGTTTTGTGGTTTTTATATTTCAATCATTTTCTATGGTGTTATGTTTTTTAAAGTAAAATGGGATGTCTATACTTCGTTAAATACCATCTCAATGCATATCAAAATTACCTAGTTATAAGTTTCTTAGGACCAACAAAGAACTATTGAGTTTTAATCAATGTAAATACGCAAGAACCGCTGCTTTGCCTACTCTTAGGAGAAACATATGGGGGAAAAGCAAAAAAAAAGAAGGGAAGAATAGAAACGGAACGGTCATCGTCCAAATAAAAGTATCTTCAATTATAAAGTCTATCTTTCTAAGCAAAAATATACATATATATTTTATTTTCATTCTATAATAATACCAAGGGAAATAAAGAAAGTTTTTGTGGTCATGCTTCATTTTTATTATTTTCTACGCAGATTCTTATATTTTACAGAAGTAGTCTTGAAGGATGTATCAAGTAGTACTAACTTATAAAAAGTTCTCAAAGAGAAAGTGAAAAGAAAAATACAATAGACAATGACAAAGAAAATGAAAATGAAAAAAGACTACATAAATGAATGAAAATAAAGAAACTGACAAAAACATAGTGTATCTTTGTTGCAAAGGTGTTGAGAGAACACCAAGCGGTGAGTACTTTACAGGAAAAATAGATAATAATTTTAAAAAAAAATAAAGAGATAAAACTGAGTGAGTTGAAGTGCTCCTATGTGCATTATAGATTCTAATAAAGAACATGAAAAGTCTTAACAGATGAAAGCTAAAAGAAGAGAACATAAAAGAGTAACAGACAATCTCATAAAACTTCTATATAAAAGCTGGAACGGCTACAAATAAATTCGATACCCACGATTCAAAAGTTATTTAAATTATTACTTATAACACAGCTAACCACCGTTTAAGGGCAAAATGGTATAATAACTATTAAAGGATATTATGTGTTTACCCTTAAAATTGGATAACAATTAAATTTATAATGTGATTTTAAAGACACGTAATTTCACTTTAATACCAATTGATAAATATGAAGATTAACAATAGAAATTAACGATAAAGTAAAATAAACCAGTGTTGGAACAGAATTCAGCTCTCGAGCTAGAATGTCGTCGAACTGATTGATACCAGAATAGTTTAAAATGAAGCAAGTTGATGAACAAGAGAGTATAATCTAAAGAGAGTGTTATATTACTTTTTTATGCGAGAACAATGTGTGTTAGAAACGATTAAACTCCCCTATATATAGTAGAGGAATTCTACTTATGTTATAACTCTAATTACATAAGGAAATCCCATGATTAGCTATATAACCATTTCTGATTTGATCCTTTCCGAGATTTTTGCCATGATCTTCGATCAGTCATGGATATCTCGCTTTTATGTTATTATGCTATCTTTGATCTTGCTCGATGCCTGTCTCATTCGGTCTCGATCGCTACTGGACTCGATCTCGACAAGTACCTCAAATTCCGAACTCGACACCTTGTCCTCATGCCTCGACTGCTATCACACGGTGCCTACCTTCGATACATTTCCCTAGTCTCGATCAAATAGTAAAATCGGGTGGGCCTGATTTTAACTGTATACAGATAGTCCCCTCATTTTTTGGAGTGTAATGACAAGAAGCGAAATGAGCCTTCGATTTTTACCCCAACCTGTCATGACATCACCCCTGTGATGTAAGCGACGGAAGTGACCGAAACATCTCGTCTGTACAGTTTCCCAAATTTTTAATGTGTGTTAGATGGTGGTCGGCCACTAGTGCTCTTGAACAGTCGTCGTGAATCCTATAAATAGGCCTCTTTTTACACACTTTCAAACTTTACCTTCAACATTTTCTAATCTCTAAAGCTTTTTGCATCTTCTAAGTTTTCCCGTTTCACAAAATCTTCAGGTTTTCATTGTTAATCCCTTTCTCAAACATCAAATCCTATTATCTTCTTCTTCCCTCAAACTCAAACCAAATGGCAAAACCATCAAAAGCGGTACCACAAAAGGAAAATGCTTCTTCATCGCGGCCGGCCGGCGACAAAACACTGGTGGAGTCGTGCCCTGAGGAGTGTGTTCCCTGGGGGTGCATCCTTACTTCCGACTTTAAGATTGAGAAAACTTCATCGGTACCTGGCCGATGCAAACTAGTGTCGAGATATATATGCTCGATAACTGAGATCTTCCTTAAGCAGGTGAAGAAAGACTGCAATTGGGAACGCAAAGAGGTGGTGATTTCGGCCCCCGAAGAAAACATCACCACCCACGTGGAAGGGTTTCTGAGTGTTTACACTTTTCCTTTCACGCTGGGCCCCCTCGATCCCATTATCGTCGACTTCTGCCGTAAGTATCAAATAACCCTAGGTCAAATCCATCTCTCCTTTTGGCGGATTGTCATTCTGCTTCGCTTTTTTGTAAACAAAGTCGAGGGGCTCCCTTTCACCCTCGACCACCTCATCAGGTTGTACAACCCACGTCTCTATCAACCGAGTTATTAAGACTTCAGATCAGGCTACCAAGGTGTTGTTCTCGAGCATAGATATCGAGGTTGGATGGGCCGGTTCATTCGAGTGAGGACTTCCGACCTAATCCCAGTCGAGAAGATGCCATTTCCTGAGAAATGGAATATGAAGCATAAGTACACTCCCACTGTTAGCTTCCATTTATTATCCCGTTCCTTTGCTTTTTCTCATAGATATCGTTTTCCATGATGTAGTAGTTGATTGGATGCCCGGTGCAATTCCTAACCTCGAGAGCTAGGTTAGGAACCTGGCCTCGACCTTTACGTATGTTGAGCACGCATGGCGCGATTTATCAAAGGGTCGATGGGAGGCCAAGAATCATGGTGAGCCCATTTCCACGTATTTGATGATTTTGTTAAAATGTCTCTTTCATACTTACTTAATTTCCTTTCTTAAAGGCCTGGGCAAAGATGCTTTCATGTGGCCCCCATCCGATGAGAAGGAGACTTCGATCCCGGTACCGAAATCGGTGAAGGACAAAAAGAGGAAAACGACCTCAACCTCCAAGGATCCAGAACCTAAGAAAAAGGTGGCTCGTAAACCGAAGAAGAACATCATCCTTCTGACCAAAGATCTGTTCGGCGTCTAAGGGAGGAAGAGGAAGAAGAATAAGAAGAAGAATAAGACTCTAGGCTGGTGTCCTGAGTAAGAATGAACACCGAGGCCCTAAAGGCCACTGGATCGGTGAAGGCTGCAGAGACTCCATCTCAAGATGAGGGGGTCTCGAAGAGAGACTCGGGCGAAGTCCCCGAGTCATCGAGGAATGAAGGTGCCTCCCACCATAAGGAGCCAACGGTGGGTACGGCTGTAAGGGCTGGTCTCGAGGCCCCTCGAGATGGAGAGAACACCTCAAGTGGTCCACTTGGGGCAATAGAAATTGGAGGCTCCCTGTTGCTCCCCTCATTCTCCGAGGAGATGATTCAAGAGGCTCGGGCCTTGAAGACCCCCTCCATCGAAGGAGCCCACGAAAGGGAGGACCCCTTTCATAATTACATTACTAGGGTCGAAGATTCTACCGGCCTGAGAGACTTGGAGGTCTCAAGGAAGGACTGGGGCGAGTCATCGAGCCTATTCAATGAAGCACAACAAGCTTTGAAATGTGTAAGACTTAACTTCCCTTGTTGGTATTACACTTGTGTTTTTTTTTCTGTCTAACTTCTTTTCTTCTTTCTGTGTATGCCTCAACACTTCACCGGGAAGCTTTTTCTCGGTCTCGAGCTGAGCTGAGTCAGTTCGAGGCCGACATTCAATGGCTTACCGAGGAGAGGAATGCACTTACACTTCTCGATGGGAAAAAAGAAGAAGATATCAAGGATCTCCGAGCTGAGTTGGCCACGGCTCATATAGAACAGGGCGACCTGATTGAGCATGTAATGCAATTATTAAAGGCTTATGGCATCGATTCAAGAATGATAGCTAAAACTTCAATATCACAGGTTCAGCAGAAGGTCAAGAGGATCGAGCAGTTCCGTGAGGAGATCAATATGATGAAGGAGGAGACCTTTGGGTGGAAACAAAACATGGACCACCTTACCTCAGAGAAGGAGGTTGCTAGAGCTCAGCTGTCATCAGTTGAAAGTCATCATCAGGTCTTGAAGGAAAAGAACTTGGCACAGGCCAAGAAAATTGAGGAGCTCGAGGATCGATTGGTCGCCGAAATTGCAAAGGCGAGATCTGAGGCTGAAAAACCTAAGGCCGATGAGGAGGCGATCATGGCCGTCTACCGATCCGATGTTGAAGCTGCTCAAGCCCAAGAAAGGGAGTCTGCTGAGGCCGCTCAAACTCGAGCACACTGGATAGCCAAACTCGCCAAGTGTCAATCTCAGAGGGAAACCCTCGAGGAGATCCATGCCCGAGGTTTCGATCTCACTTGTGAGATAGAAAAGGCCAAAGGGCTTGAAGACGATGGGCATTGGCCTCCTCTGATGATGATGATGGCGCCGGGAGTGAGAGAGGCTCTGAGAGCGGAGGGAACCCCGATGGAGAAGATGCTGCCCCCGAGAATAGTTAGGAACCTTAGGATTTTTTTCTTTTTGAAACTTTTTGTAGGACCCTAATCGGTACTTTGTAAATATCTTCATTTATGTAAAACATCTCTTTTCTCTCTAACTTTTCTTTATTTCAATTTCTGCCTTGTGAAAATTCTGTTTCTTTCATGCCTTTTGAAAATTTTGTTCATAAGTTCGAAGCTTAGGCAATTTAATCGAAGTCGGACTAGTGTAGTCTTTATAATCGAGTGAGTACTTGCTCGAACTCGAAGTAGGATGACCCTTAGGTTTTAGTTGAGTGAGGATGACCTCTCGAACTCAAAAAATAAAATGTCTCATAGGCTCTTGAATTAGGCTGATATGGCCTTAAAGAAGAATGGCTTTTTTCCCTTTTCGGCTTAAAAAGTTAATCATATAAAAATTTATTATGCCTTAGCACGAGATAAATCTGTACCCATCAAGGTTTTGGTGTTATCAAAACCCATTGTTTCATTATGCCTTAGCATGAAATAAAATTGTTCGAGAGTTCGAACAATTCGGTACCCCTTAGTATTTTCGAGGGTTGACGTTATCGAAACCCTTTGTAATTTTGCCGAGGGTAGCCTTTTAAACCGGTTTTGTGAAAATATTTGAAGGACTATTTTACAAAATTCGGACGCCTCTGAACCGTGTTAATTTGGACGTAGCCTTTAGCTTGGGATTTTCCTCTTGGGCTTGTTTCTCCGTTACACTTCGAACTTGTTCGAAGTGTCAGTCCTTGAGTGGGTGGCCATGGCCTATAAAATCTAGGGTTGCCCCTTTAAGGTCCTACAATATCGAGGCTTTAGTAATTCGATTACGTCGATATTTCGGGCTGCAGTCCCCGAGTGTGGGGTTAGTTGTTCGAACTTCAGTTGTGATCAGCCCTTAAGCATGTTTCCACAATAGATCAAAAGTATGAAGTTGTAAAGTAAAGAATTTCTGTAAGTCATGAAATATTTGGCAAGGGAAAATACTTCTCTCAATAGATTATACCTGCGTACATGTTTTCCATTAGGTCTCGAGAAATCTACATGAGCACGGTTCATTCAACCGTCTGTCCCTTACATACAAAATTTACCTATCGAGACCCTGTTGACATGAAGTACTTTTCCTTGTAACAAAGTTGACATTCGAGGGTGATGCCCCCCAATATTCCAGGTTGATTGTAAAGAAGCCTCGGATACTGTTGAATTGCTCTAAGTTAGCACGAACAATGGTTGCCTCGTTAAAAATTCCTCGCTGGAAAAACCCATTTGGGACAAAAATCGGTGTAAGGGAAAATGAGTGCAATGCGTGCTTTCAGACCTAAAGACTTTGTGTTGAAGAAACCCTTGATGTCTCTGATGTAACACCTGCAATTGGTAAGTATAAAATAAAAATGGAAATGGATAAGGTCGTACCTTAGCAGTAATATTGTTTGAGGAGTGATATGTTCCAATTGTTTGGTAATTGTTCGTCATTCATCGTGGCAAGTTTGTAGGAACCCGTTTCCGACGATATCGAGGACCTTCTACAGTCCCTCCCAATTTGGGCCAAGTTTTCCTTCGTTTGGGTTTCGAGTATTGAGGGTGACTTTTCTCAAGACTAAGTCCCTGATTTTAAAGTGTCGAAGATTGGCTCTTCGGTCGTAATACCTTTCGATCTGTTGTTTCTGTTCGGCTATTCGAACGAGGGCGGGTTCCCGTATTTCATCTAGAAATTTTAGGCTTGTATTCATAGCATCGTGATTTGACTCTTCCGTTGCATACCGAAACCTGAGGCTAGGTTCCCCGACTCCAACTGGGATCAGAGCCTCGGCACCATAGACTAAAGAGAACGGTGTTACCCCATATTGGATTTCGGTGTTGTACGGGACGCCCAAAGGACCTCGAGAAATATTTCTCTCCATTTTACCTTAGTTTCGGTCAATATTTTCTTATAGATTTTGAATGATGGTCTTGTTTGTTGATTTGGCCTGTCCGTTCCCACTAGGATGATATGGCATTGATAGTCTTTTATCTTGTGATTTGTCACCTTTGATGCCGACGAATTGTTTCCCATTGTCGCATACGATCTCGGAACACATCCCGAATCAACATATAATATGGTCCAAGATGAAGTCTATGACTTCTTTTTCTCTGACTTTCTCGAAGGCATGTGCTTCAACCCACTTAGAGAAATAGTCAGCCATAAGCAAAATGAATTCAGCTTTACCTGGGGCCGATGGGAGAGGGCCAACGATATGCTTTCCTAATTTCATGAATGGCTATAGGGATAAGACTGAGTGGAATTGCTCCCCGGGTTGGTGGATCATCAGCGCGTGCCTTTCACATTTGTCGCACTTTCGAACAAACTCTTTTGTATCATTTTCCATATCGGCCCAATGGTATCCTGCTCTTATGACATTGTGAACCAATGAATCGGCACCAGAATGATTTCCACAAGTACCTTTTTGAATTTCCTATATGATGTAATCGGTGCCTCCTGGTCCCAAACATATCGCCAATGGTCCATCAAACATTCTCCTATACAGTGTTCCATCCTCGGCCAATGTGAATCGTGCATCCTTCATGCGTAAATTCCTCGATTCTTTAGGATCCAATGGAAGCTTCCCGTTCTTTAGGTATTCAATATACTTATTCCTCCAATCCCAGGTTAGACTTGTGGAGTTTATTTTGGCATGGCCTTCTTCGATAACTGACCTTGAAAGTTGTACGACAGTCCCCGAGCTAAGTTCGCCGTCTTCGACCGATGACCCTAATTTTACAAGGGCATCGGCCTCGCTGCTTTACTCTTGAGGTACGTGTTGTAGGGTCCATTCTTTAAATCAATGTAGGGCCACCTATAGTTTGTCCAAGTACCTCTACATTCGGTCTTCTCGAACCTCAAAAGTTCTCTTGACTTGGTTTACCACAAGTAAGGAGTCACATTTGGCCTCGATGACCTCTACTCCCAAACTCTTAGCTAGCTCGAGACCTGCAATCATGGCCTCATACTCGGCCTCATTGTTAGTTAACTTGGAAGTTTTGATAGATTGTCTAACTGTATTACTTGTGGACGGCTTCAAAATGATGTCTAGCCCGGAACCCTTCACGTTCGAAGCGCTGTCTGTGAAGAGGGCCCACACCCCCGATGATGTACCCGATTTTAATAATAGTTCCTTTTCGACCTCGGGTACAAGGGTTGGCGTAAAGTCGGCCACAAAGTCTGCCAAGATTTGAGACTTAATGGCCGTTCGGGGTTGATACTCGATATCGTACCTGCTGATCTCGATGACCCATTTAGACAATCGGCCCGAGAGTCGGGCTTATGCAAATTATTGCGAATGGGGTAGGTAGTCACTACATAAATTGGGTAACATTTAAAATATAGTTTTAATTTCCTAGAGGCGCTTATTAGGGCAAGAACTAATTTTTCTAAGTGTGGGTATCGGGTATCGGCCTCGCCTACGATTCCACTAACATACTAAACGGGAAAATGTGTATCTTGATCTTCTCGAACTAGGACTCCACTTACCGCGATTTCTGAGACTGCTAAGTATAAGTAGAGTTGCTTGTCCGCTTTCGGAGTATGAAGCAATAGCGGGCTCGAGAGGTATCGTTTCAGTTCTTCCAAGGCTTGTTGACATTCCAGGGTCCATGCAAAATTGCTCTTTTTCTTAAGCAGTGAGAAGAACCGGTGGATCCTATCTGAGGACCTCAAAATAAATCAACCTAGTGCGGCTATGCGCCCTATTAATCTTTGTATAGCCTAGACATTATCAACGACTATGATGTCTTCGATTGCCTTGATTTTATCGGGATTGATCTCGATCCCTGATTTGATACCATAAAGCCGAGGAACTTGCCCGAACCGACCCCGAATGCACATTTCTCCGGGTTGAGCTTCATGTTGTACTTCCTTAGTATGTCGAAGGTCTCCTGCAAATGTTTCAAATGGTCCTCTACTCGCAGGGACTTAACTAGCATATCGACAATATAAACCTCCATTGATTTACCTATTTGTTCTTCGAACATTTGATTTACTAGGTGTTGATAAGTAGCTCCAGCATTTTTTAGTCTGAATGGCATTACATTATAACAATAGGTGTCGTACTTAGTAGTGAATAAAGTCTTTTCTTGATCTTCTGGGTTCATCTGTATTTGATTGTATTCGGAGTAGGCATCGAGAAAACTAAGGATCTCGTGGTCGGTCGTGACATCAATCATGCGATCGATATTCGGCAAAGGAAAGGAGTCTTTAGGGCATGCTTTGTTTAAATCCTTATAGTCTATGCACATTCTAAGTTTATTCCCTTTTTTAGGGACTACGACTATGTTTTCTAACCATTCGGGATATTTTATCTCCGAATAGATCCTATTTTGAGAAGTTTGGTTACCTCGTCCTTGATGAATGCATGTTTTACCTCGGATTGGGGCCTTCTCTTTTGTTTTACTGGGCGGATTTTGGATCCAAGATCAGTCGATGTGTAGTGATCTTTGGTGGGATCCCTATCATATCTAGGTGGGACCAAGCAAAACAATCCATATTATTGATAAGGAATTTAATGAGTTTTTCCCTGAGCTTGGGGGTTAACCCCGTGCCCAGGTGTACCTTTTGCTCGGGTAGATATTCGATCAGTATGACTTGCTCCAGCTCTTCGGCCGTTGATTTTGTGGCGTCGGAGTCATTGGGAATTATGAAGGATCGGGGAATCCAATATTCGTCATCCTCGTCCGTCCCTCGTCCCTCCATTTGGGTCGAGGATGGCACTTGTGGTTGATATTTGACCTCCTTCTTTTCTCTTAACTCTGATCCCTTTGTTGATGAAAGCGCCTATACCGGTATTACTTCATCAACCGCGAACATCTCTTTGGTAGCATGGTGTTCCCCATATATCATTTTTACTCCATTCGGTGTCAGGAATTTCAGCATTTGGTGAAGGGTCAAGGGGACCGCCCTCATTTTGTGAACCTAGGGTGTTCCGAGCAGGCGTTGTATCTCATATCGCCTTCGATCATATGGAACTTTATTTCTTGAATAGTCCCGGCCACATTTACTGGTAAGGTGATTTCACCTTTAGTTGTTTCACTTGCCATGTTGAAACCATTGAGAACCCGAGCTGCGGGCACAATCCAATCCTATAGGCCGAGCTTCTCCACGACCCTCGATCGAATAATATTGGTCGATCTCCCCAGATCAATTAAAACACGTTTAACTTGAATATTATTTATAAGGATACAAATTACCAATGCATCATTGTGGGGTTGTGAGATCTCGTCTACTTCCTCATCATTGAACGACAAGGTGCCTTCTAGTACATAGTCTCGAGTTCGTTTTTCCCTGGTGATCGATACCTTGATGCATTTGAACACGGGCCCTAATGGAATATCGACCCCACCAACGATCATATGAATCACGTTTTGTGTTTCTTCCTATCATTTTTCCTGTTTGCATCCCTGTCTCTGAAGTGATTTTTAGCTCGGTCACTCAAAAATTCTCGAAGGTGACCCTCGTTGAATAGATGAGCCACCTCCTCCCTTAGCTGTCTGTAGTCTTCAGTTATATGACCATGGGTACCATGGTATTTGCATATTAGGTTACGGTTCCTTTGAGCTAGATTAGTTTGTAGGGGTTTGGGTCATCCAGTATCCTTGATCCGTCCAATGGTTGATACGATACCTGATGCGTCAATTCTGAAGCTGTATTCTGATAAATGCGGTGCTTCTGTGGATTCGACATATTTCTCGAATCCACTTTTACTCATGAGCCCTCGGGAGCTCTTTCCTCGCCATTCCTTCGATCATTTCAAATGGAATTACGTCCTGGGCCGTTGTTTCTAAGATCTGAGCTGTATGGTTGATACCGATATCTGTTCGATCGGGGTTCTTTGTCGATGTCACTTTAAATCCTGCCGACGGGCCTGTTTGGGTAAACGGAACCGGAAGGCGTCCCCAATTTATCATCCTCGACCCTGATCTTTGACTGGTACCGATTATGCACATCGGCTCAGGTCACCGCTGGGTATTCAATTAGATCCTGCTTAAGCTGTCGTGATGCTACCAAACTTCGTTCGTTCAAACCTTGAGTAAAGGCTTGAACAACCCAATCGTTTGTGACTGGAGGTAGGTCCATGCATTCCATTTGGAACCCAGATATGAATTTTCTTAACATCTCGTTGTCTTTTTGTTTCACTGTGAAGAGGTCTGATTTCCTAATCGCAACCTTTATTGCTCCGACGTGTGCCTTCACGAAGGAATCTGCAAGCATGGCAAAGGAACGATGGAATTGGGTGGTAAATTGTGGTACCATATTATTTCCCCTTTCGATAAAGTTTCTCCAAATTTCTTAAGTTGAACGGATTCAATCTGAACATCTTCTAAGTCATCCCCCTTTATTGCGCATGTATAAGAAGTGACATGCTCATTAGGATCGATGGTCCCATTGTACTTGGGAATTTCTGGCATGCAAAATTTCTTCGGAATGGGCTTCAAAGCCGCACTTGAGGGGGAAAGGCTTTTTACGAACTTCTTCGAATCCAAACCCTTTAGAATCGGCGGCGCCCCCAGTATTTGTCAACCCAGTTTGCCTCGATTTTCTTTTCTCTTGGTTCAATCCCTTTAGTGAGCTCCTCGAGCATTTTCATAATGGTGGCATCAGTACCCGATTCATTGGCGTTCGATCTCTCCGGTACAGGTTCGGCCCTGTGAAAAACTTCTGGTGAAGGTTCGGGTTCGACCCCATTTGGTGCACGGTTCTGATTTTGTAGTTGTGCTAAAGCAGCTTGTTGAGCCTCTAACATCTCAAATATCAACTGAAGGCTGACTCCACCATCTTCTCTGCCCTGCGTACCTCGACCACCTGATCGAACTTCCCTGTGTATGCTACCTTAGGGATCAACGCCAGATTTGCATTTAGGGCGACATGTGAACTAACATCGATGGGATTTGCAATTGGTACCCCCTCGAGGTCAGCCAGAGGCACTTCGATCCCTGAGGCACTTGTGAGTTGGACATGTTTATCCTGAAATCAAAAACACTTAAGAGAACAAGCGTAAAGCAGTGTGTATTATCGGAATCAGTATTAAGCAATCACTATTATCCTTAGCCCCACGGTGGGTGCCAAACTGTTTACCCTTAAAATTGGATAACAATTAAACTTATAATGTGGTTTTAAAGACACGTGATTTCACCTAATACCAATTGATAAATATGAAGATTAACAATAGAAATTAACAATAAAGTAAAGCAAACAAGTGTTGGAACAGACTTCAGCCCTCGAGCTAGAATGCCCTCGAACTGATTAATACCAAAACAGTTAAAAATGAAGCAAGCTGATGAACAAGAGAGTATAAGCTAAAGAGAGTGTTATATTGCTTTTTTTTTATGCGAGAACAATGTGTGTTACAAATGATTAGAAATCCCTTTTATATAGTAGAGAAATTCTACTTATGGTATAACTCTAATTACAGAAGAAATCTCATGAGTAGTTAATTAACCATTCCTAATTTGATCCTTTCCGAGATTTGCACCATGATATTCGACCAGTCACGGTTATCTCGCCTTTCTGTTACTATGCTATCTTCAATCTTGCTCGATTTCTGTCTCATTCGCTCTCGATCGCTACTGACCTCGATCTCGACAGGTACCTTGAATCCCGAACTCGATACCTTGTCCTCATGCCTCGGTCTGATCTCTACGATGCCGACCTTCGATACATTTCCCTAATCTCGATCAAATAGTCGATTTTAACCGTTTACATTATGGTAAATCAACTTTAACTAAAAGTATTCACACTTATATAGAGAGAGAGATGATTTGAAGATGTAATGTGTGTATATCTTACAACCACGTCCACGTGCTTAAGTTTAACAATATTGTTACGCTACCGATAAAACCTATATGAGGCCACTCCTAATTGTCAATATTCCAAATCAAAGAAAATGTAAAGAAAGAAAGATTTAATTGCACAATAAAGAAGAAATAAAGAATGTGGGTCCTAAATGTTGATATTCCTGATAAAAGGAAATAGCTAACGTCGTTCGGCTGTAAATTTATGAAAACGTTTATGATTGTTGAATTTAAAATCTTCTTTTAAATCTGTTGTCTGTCTATTTTAGCCATGTGTCGGTCTAAACTAGTCAGATACATTTTGAAATTTAGTTAGGTGGTTGTCCAATTAGAGACATAGCCTGCTTAAATGCGATTTGCTGTGGGCATCCTCAAGGCTAAATTTTGAAAATTTTCGAAAGATTCATACATTGATCACTCTACTTTTTCTTGCACTAGTGATGGATGTTAATTTAACATATTTTATGTTATTAAACTTAATGTGTAATTCAAGTAAATGAATATATTAAGTAATAAAAAAAAGTTTTTTTTAGTAATAAAAACAAATTCACTGTGATACAATGTATCTGTCCCAACTCCAATCAAAATGTACGAGCGCATCTAGGTAGTCCGTAGACTCTAGCCTAGCTCAACCTATCAAGAACACACTGTTTGTCTTTTGTTTTTTTACCGTTTGTTTGGTATTTCAATTTATTTGAACTTATTTTCTTTTTGATTCGCTCTAAAAAAAATGATCTCTTTTTAAATTTGAAAATAATTTTGCTTAAACTTAGAATTATATCCTTAATGAGAAGTTTTTATAACCACACAAATACTCTGGGTCCCTTTTTGACTTGTTTAGGACTACAAACTTCAAAAGTCTTTATTTTTTCTTAAACTCGATGCCCAGTCAAACAAGTTCACATAAATTGAAACGGACGAAGTATTTGTTTTGAAGCTCAGTTAATTCAAATTTGTAAATTTTTTTATTTTAGGGGTAAAACACTGCTTATCGTCTACCAAAAACAACTTCAGTCCCCCAAATCTTTAGTTAAAAATAGAAGAATATTTACCGGTCAACAATAACTTGACGGTAAAAACATTGTTTCTCTAGCTAGTTGGTGATAACCTTGTGAGTCCGGTAACTACTAATTATACTCGAGCGATCAACATAGGAGGTGAAAAAAATTGAATAATTTTACCTATGCGTTATATGCTAACAGGGTTAGTTATCCCGTTAACATATAGCACATGTATTAAATGTGTGGTTGCGGGTTCGATCGAACTCAATATCTTTTGTTTAAACTTTGTATTTGTATTTAGAAATTCAATAAATATGTATAAATTATTAATTTAGAACACAGTAACTTCAAAGGATTATAATCATGAACCCATAAAATTTAAATCCTAGCTCCGTCTTTGATCCGGGGTGAACAGTCGACGGAGTATGATGAAATTCTGTACATTGAATAATATTAATTAAACATATGAAGTTATCTTATTCTTTTCATAACGAAGGATTTGTTTATTACTGATGTTTGAGATTGTAAGAATATTTTCTAAACGTATGGAGCATTAGTTACACTTTATTTAATTCATAATGGTTTATCCGTTAGTTTTTTAGATTTCACGTCAAAAATTCGCAGAGTCTCCTTTATAATGACAACTATCCGATTTTTTATTCGTCAGTCAAAGAACCCTAAAATATTTGATTTGTTTAACTTATTGGGGAAAGCTTGAAATAATTATTAACTAATTTTATATGAAATATTATTTATCTTTTATTTAATTCATAACGGTTTATACCTTAAATTTTTAGACTTTACCATAGAAATTGTGATAACCGGATAGGTCATCTAGAGTTTTAAACCTAAATTTTCGTATTTGGAAGCCTCCAATAGCTTCTTTAAATCTTTCTCGATTTGCGTGCACAGTCCGGGTATTTTTCCTGAAGGTTTTTATGTTAAAAATTGATAAAATATGAAATTTTGCCTTAAAAATCTATTTGAGTTGACTTCAGTCAATGTTTTGAGCAAACAGACCCGGTTTCGTATTTTGACGGTCCCGATGGGTCCGTATCGTGATTTAGGACTTGAGTGTATGACCGGAATCGAATTCGAAAGTCCCTAACTTGAGTTAACGTTTTTTGTCGAAATTTTGAAGTATAAAGGCTTAATGACGTTAAAGGTTTGACCAATGTTTGACTTTATTGATATCGGATCCGTATTTTGGTTTTGGAACCCGGTATAGGTTCATTACTATATTTATGACTTGTCTATCAAATTTGGTGAGAAACGGAGTTAGTTTGACGTGATTCGAACGTCCGGTTGTTAAAATAGACGTTCATAAGTTTTCATGAAAGTTTCATTTAATTTGGTGTCCAATTCATAGTTCTAGGTGTTATTTTGGCGATTTGATAGTCCAAACAAGTTTGTATGATATTTTTTGACTTGTGTGCATGTTTGGTTTGGAGCCCCGAAGGCTCAGTTGAGTTTCGGATATGCTACGGAGTGGATTGGACTTAGATTTCACAACTGGTGTTCTTCACTTCTGGTGCAGGCCTATGATCTCGCAATTGTGAGGTCAGAGTTCGCAATTGCGAGGAACCCAGGTTCCTGTCTTGGTCACAATTGAGAAGAAAATCTTCGCAATTGCGAAGATGGCTGGCTCAGCACTGGATCGCATTTGTTATCAAAAGGTCGCATTTATGGGATGGCCATTGTTCTCAAATGCGAACAAATCATCGCAATTGCGATGGTAGCATAAATGTTAGGACTTCGCATTAGCGAAAAAAACCTCGCATTTGCAGCTTTGCAATTGCAAACCCCGGGTCGAAATTGCGACATCTACAACTGGTCAAAATCTGAGTTAGACGGGAATTTTCTTATTCTTCCAAATTTTCAAGCCTAGAGAACCCTATAGGCGATTTTCCCAAGATCCCTTCTTCCCTAATTCTTTGGTAAGTGATTCTAACCTATTTTCTTTTAATCTTTCATTACATTTCATAGATTTCAACCTAAAATCTAGGATTCTCATTGTGGAAATTGGGGGTTTGGGAAGAATTAGGGATTATTGTAAAATTGAAATTTAGACCTCAAATTGAGGTCGAATTTTGGAACAAAGTACATAACCGGGTTCGGGGGTGAATGGATAATCGGGTTTTGGTCTGAATTTCGGGTTTAGACCAAGCGGGCCCGAGAGTTGACTTCTGCTGACTTTTTTTTTAATAATGACCTAAATTGAACCTTTTTCGTTCGTGGGTAGTTCCTAAGGCGTATTTTGAATCGTTTGGTTGATAATTTGCTAGATTTGGATGGGTCGAAGGATTGTTCGAAAGGCAAAGCCATGGTTGAGCTTTATGTTGGTCTTTGGAGCGAGGTAAGTGTCGTGGTTAACCTTGACTTGAGGGATTGTGACTTGTTTGCCTATTTGCTACATGTTTAGATGTTGGGTACAATGTATATGTGAGGTGAAGAGTACTTATGCATTATTTTTGGGTAGAAGCATGCGGGTGGGACTTGTTTCTTGTAATTTATTGCCTTCTTAGATCATGATATCCATGCTTTAGACTAATTTAACTACTAAATTGATCGTTCTTTCCGCGTTTATAGACTGTCTATGATAATTGAGTATTGTTTCTGAAGTTGAGGTTGGTTTTGTGGAACCATAGTTGACATAAAGTTTGTCCTTGTTTATTTCATCTCCCTATTGTTATATGGTAAGGGAGAGTGTTAATGCACGAAGGGTAACACCGTGCCA
Source organism: Nicotiana paniculata (assembly GCA_005239505.1). Lineage (NCBI taxonomy): Eukaryota > Viridiplantae > Streptophyta > Magnoliopsida > Solanales > Solanaceae > Nicotiana > Nicotiana paniculata. The sequence goes on along the minus strand of ML321599.1, from coordinate 2,514 downwards.
TGTTTGAGAGTTAATGCACGAAGGGTGATGTCCTGCCATATTTGAGAGTTAATGCACGAAGGGTGATGTCGTGTCATATTTGAGAGTTAATGCACAAAGGGTGATGTCGTGCCGTATCTAATAATTTATGATGAAAATGAGAGTAAAAGCACGAAGGGTGATGTCATGCCGTTATTATTGTTTCATAGTGAGGTTGAGCGTAAAAGCACGAAGGATGATGCCGTGCAGTTTTGTTCATTATGTTTATCGTTTTGCTAGTTAAAGGCTTATTGACTGTTTCTGTCACGACCCAATTTCGGAGTCGTGATGGCACCTGTCATGGAACCAGGCAAGCCGCCCTTTTTAACTAAGCTAAATTCAATTTTCAATAACAATACAATTTTAAACAAAATTATTGATAATGCTAAGAATCTGAAGTTTTAAAAACAATATTTTGAAACAAAAATATAAAATTTCCAACCCCGGATCCGGTGTCACTCAGTCATGAGCTACTATAACATAAAGCAAGAAAAGGAGAAATGGTCAATATTGTCTCAAAATAAAGAACAACAGGTAGAATAGGAAAGAGAAGGCGAGGTCGCGATCGCTAGCTGCTACCTCGACAACTCCAATAAAAACTCTGACAGCTGTTCAATATCCACTATCGGGTCCCGTTGTACCTGGATCTGCACATAAGGTGCAAGGGGTAACGTGAGTACACCAACTCAGAAGTAACGAACCCAAACTATGGGCTGAGAGGTAGTGACGGACTAAACCTCAATAATTAAATCATCAGCTTACAAAATTTAGGCATGTTCACAGTTTATCAGAAAATAACAACAGAATATACTAGATATACCTCCATATGTTCTACATGCCAACATGTCACAATGTGAAAATGCACATAGTGCTCACAACTCTCCCACAGAAGTCCACTCAGTACTATATATGGCTCTCAGGCCTAGGGAAGTTCCATCCCGGAATATGCACAAACACCGGTGACCGTAGTCACTCCGTACTGAGGAAAAAATCCAGTCCAGCCCCCACAGAGAAGATCTCTGGAATGCAACACTCAGACAATATCCATATCCAGGGAAGATCCATCCCTCACATAACATCATCTTCGTAACCCAAGATGAAATACCATGATACACTACATGACTCAAGCACTCGTGGCGATAACTCCTAATCACAATAGCTGCTCAGAGCAACCCAATACCGGTACATAACCTCTTATCAAGAAATGCCTCACTCTTACACTTTCATATACTGCCGATGATGACAGAAACACGTAGAAACTAACAACTATACGTCCAATCAGTTAGACATGAAGCTCCCCCTTCCCAAATAGGAATTATAGCAAATTTCTAAGCCGACTCCCGATATTTATCCTTCCAACTATGCTGTAGACAATTCTGACAATATTCATTCTAGGTCCAATGACCTCTTCTGATATGACACATCAATACAATTCGAAGACATAACCTGTGCAACTCGTTCACTCAACAACAACATCCCAACATAATCAAATTATATAAAAGACTCACACGAGAGGACTATCCTGCCATTAACAATTACCTTCACAACATCATGCTAAAAGCCTGGCACACATTGTAAAAATCAAAACACACGAATCCAATACCAAAGGTCATACTCCTACATAACTCCGCTACACTGAGTGATCCCAACGAAACGCTAGTCCTCATGAAATACTTCAAGCCACCAGTAGATATCATTTACTTAGTCATTTGAAACTGCCAATGCCGCCTAAGAATTTTGACCTTCCTTCCAGAACTGAACCGTGAATTCACACATGCAGATCTCGACTCTACACAACGTACCGCATACATCATGCCATCCTATGATAAATATGGAAACTTCATAACCCCTTCCGAGCCACAAGAAACTACGTACCCAACTAGCCAAGAACTTACATTTGATCCCATCTAGAAGCAAAATCACTATACCTCTCATGCTCCTCACGCCAGTAGAAAATACACATCTCTAACCGTGGTAGAAACCATCAGGAACTATTCGAATCCCACTTGTACAACACCCAACCGTCAGAACTGAATCCTTCTAACTCAACCACGCTATGCAGGTCACCAACACCCAAGACCATTGCTAGGAAACACATGTAGAAAACTCATTACCTCATAAGAACCCAAAGAACTAACTGTATCCCTTACCACACCAACACCCAAAGGAGTAACCCACACCCCCTAGGCAACCAAGCAAACTCCTACTTTACGCACACTACTTCCTTTACAAATAACAACTCAATCATGCAATGAGACTCATATCCCCATAGAGTATAACACAACCTGTATCCAGAATTCTTTTTTCCATTACTCGAGTCATTCTCAACTCCACCTCTGCAGGTCATAACTAATCCACCAGTATACCCCAAACTGAAACCAATACAGCACATCATCGGGCAACCAACTAATCATTAACAAACTCCCCCACTTAGCTCAAAGCCATAGATCAAAACAAACAGTAACTCACAATGCCCATACGCTATCACTGCCACAA